>JAKVIS010000426.1:0-73142 GCA_033119425.1 Bufotes viridis | reverse complement strand
ATCACCCCAGAGGCCTCAGACTGAGATCTGAGATTCAAGGACCATGTTAACTTCTGTGAAGAATTTAGAATTGTCTGGCTATAGATCACACGGCGCATTCCTGAAATACGACCGCCAGATCACTTCCAGAATAGAGCGGTTCTCCATCAGATAATCTAAAACACTGGCTCCACACTTCCAGAAATGAGAAGCCAAGTTCTCCATATTCAGCTGGCAATACCCAGAGGTATCTCTCCCATGTATCCCACCACACTACACGGCTCCTTCCTATAGAAAAACACCAAGAACAGAAGATCTAGTCCAGGGACCGGCTACGCACGCCCGGGGGATCCCTTACCCCTCTAGAGGTATTTACGATTATATGTCCCTCGTATAGAGTAAGTAATCGTGACGCCAGCAGCCGAAGCACAGGGCTCCCTTTAGATGATGGAGTGTTCCCAAATGTAGGAAGGCCAGAGTGCTGTTAAAGAGGCTACAGCAGGGATGCTCAACCTGCGGCCCTCCAGCTGTTGTAAAACTACAACTTCCATGATGCCCTTCTGTAGGATAATAGCTGTAGGCTGTCAGGGAATGATGGGAGTTGTAGTTTTGCAACAGCTGGAGGGCCGCAGGTTGAGCATGCCTGGGCTACAGTATCCATGAAGATGTTGTGTAGCACGTGTCACGGTGCTCCTACCTTTGGATATGGTTGAAATCCCAGGTGTGGTGGTCCAAAGCAGTGCAAAGGGGGTTGGTAACTTGGATGATGAAAGAATGAAGTTGAGTCCAGACTTTGTCAAACGTTGAACAGTTACTTTACTTGTAATAAATGGTAATCCATACAGTTTTCTGACTTGCCTTGGTTTCCAGCAGGCAAATACTTTCTCTGCACACAGACTCCTCTCTGCTGTGTCCTCTCTGTAGCTCTCTTAGCTCAGCTATGTCAGTAGTCGGTTTCTTACTGTAGATAATCCTAGGAAACCCTGTCCTGGCTGTGAGTACCTCAAGCTCTAGCTTTAGCTTGGTTTTCAGGCAATGCAAGCCAGGGCCAGACTGGCTATGAAAACCAGCCCTGAAAAATATTACATATCAGCGCCATAGCATTGCGTAATTATGCTCCGCTGACAGCAAGCCGCAGAAGCAGCGGCCGGCGCGTAGACTCTAACAGGAAATAATATTATGTGGCCAAAAGTGCAGGCGCATCCAGTGGCATACACACAATCCATGGGGCCTCAGTGCAAAACTGATTCAAGCCCAAAGACCCCATCAGACCTGAGAGCAGCCCAAAGATCCCCACTCAGCCCCCATGAGAGCTCAGACCAGACTAAAGACCCCCCAGTCATCCCCCATCAGTCCTCAGATCAGCCCAAAGACCCCAGACCCAGTCAGCCCGCCCCCATCAGACCGCAGAGACCAAAGACCCATCAGGCCCCCAGTCAGCCGCCCCCATCGGCGCTCAGCCTCAGATCAATAAGCTGCAGGCAGGGGAGGGCCCAGGCCCCATCATACTTTATACATACCAGAAATTCAGCGCGCTGCTTTCTTCCATTCGCGCTCTGTTCAGTCTTCCCAGCCAGCGCTGCACTGTCACCTTACAGCGTGCAACGTCAGGTCATAAGGCGTGCACTATGTCCTGACGCTGTACGCGCACAGGACAGTGAAGCATCGGCCAGGGAGGGTAAGGGGTGGGCCGCGTGGCAGAATAGAGGCGAGGAGCACTGAGCGGCTGGGCCCCTGGCACTACAAGCACTAGTAAAGGCAGCAGGGGCCAGGGCTGCGATCCCTGTATGTACGCCCCACTTAAAGCAACCCCAGGGCCGGCAGCCTCCTGGGAAATCTCCCGGTATCCCGATAGGCCAGTCCGGCCCTGATGCAAGCCCAGGAGGAGACATGCAACCAATTTGCACAACCTCCAGTGATAAGGTTGGCTAGGGCAAACAGAACCTGTCCAGACAGGACTCGGCCTGCAGAATTTCCCTAGCAGGGGTGAGACTTGACTCCTCATACAACCTCTCCCCAGGAGGGGGAAAGCTAGACTGACCGCTAACTAGCTAAACTCTCCTTCTTCCTCTAGAGGCAGAAAGAGAGAATGGACAATCCATTCCCTGCAACCAGCACTGCCAAGTGTTTGCTTCTCCCTGCTGGCGGACCAGGTAATTACATGAACATTTACCAGTTACAGGAAATACATATGCACATGGTGAAGATAAGTACACTACTGCCTATTGGAAATGGTAGTGAGATGCCAAGGAGTGGTAATGGCACTCCGGGACATTACACTAGTTCTACCATAACCAAGAAGGTCCACCACCACCAGAACAACAAGAAATACAGAAGTGTCAGATCCGTCCTTCTACATCTCATGATCTGACTAATCCAATAAAATCTGTCCAATCCTCCAGGCAGTGTTTTTGGTGAGGAAATCACAGCCGATGTGACTCGCTCAACTTACCTCCCACCCTGCTTTCTGATTTGTCTTCTGTAAAACCACAATTGGTTCCCCTCTGGCCGACTCTGTTTCATCCCACCTTGAATTGGACTCGATGCAATAGCAGAACATGAAGAGGATGGGATTGTCCAACCTCCCCACTCTCCAAGGGAAGAACCCATGGTCCAGACACAACCACCATCACCCTCGAGGCCAAAAATCAATAAAAAGAAAAAATGTAGAAGAGGGAAAAGCAAAAAGAAAGCCTCAAGAAATCCACCATTACAATTATTCAATCTCTCATCACAAATACCGACCAGTGAGGAGAAATCCCTTCTAAAGGCCTCTCATTCTGCCCTTCTTCTACGATCGATGAATTGGATCTTTTCATTGATCTAAACGCGCAATCCGCAAACTGACACTGAAAAGAGGTTTATAGAAAATGCAACCAAAGGTCAGGAGAGCAGGACCACAACCGTTCCACTCAGTGCCTCTTTACCAGTTCTTCCTGAGGTCATACCTTCTGGCCTAAAACCACCGTCTTCATTCTGTCCAGTACACCACAAAGGGAATTTTTTGAATACTTTTTACACTTTAGTGGCAGATGAATTTAGAGCAGTAAGTTTAGGTCTTACCATAGAACACAATCTAAATCAGCGAGAGAAAATAGCCCTCAAGACGCTAACATGAAATGAAGAAATTACCCTTCGTAGTGTAGAAAAAGGTGGTGGGGTTGTAGCGGACTGGACCCTGTACCAGAGTCTGCCCCAGTTTCCTGGAAGGGACTGCTTGCTCGCCTCCTGCCCTGCGACTATGGCCCCATGTATGCTTGTCCTGTTTGAGCGGTGATACCCCAGATAGCTCTGCTATGGAGCCCATTCGTATAATGAAAGACTATGGGAAAGACTTTAGCTCCATGGCAATTGAACTGGATATGTGTGGTCTGAGCGCCATTCAATAATGTGCGCTCAGACCTAAGCTATCTGGGGATATGTTGCATGTATATGTTTTATGTAGTAACATTGTGTAATTTTATGTCCTTTTGCAACCATGTGCTCAATGGAGTCTGCCTCTATCCTTGGATATATTGAGCGCTCAGATCCAAGCCATCTGGGGATATGTTACATGTCTGTGTGTATTGTAAAGGGTGGGACATTGTATATTGAATAGTGATGTCTGTCCTATTGTCCCCACATGTGTATTGGCGATTTCCCTTTGTCCTGAGAGATAATTGAATGACTCCTCAATTGTCTCCAGGACAGAAGACATTGTGTATTCTCCGGCCTGTGATAATTACATTAACCTGTGTGGGGTAATTGTATCACAGGCAGAGGGGAGGGATATGCTGGGGGTGTCTGTATTGTCCCATTGTGTGTGATTGGCTGCTGTATCCCGTGTCGCAGTCTTCCTTCTGGTCCCCTAGGGAGTGTCCACCAGGTGGGAGACCTGGATAAATACCGGGCAGGTAGCCCTCAATAAAGAGAGAGTTCCTGTTTAACCCTCAAAGTGAAGTGTCGTCTCATTATTGGGGAGGAGTTATTGGATGCTGTTCCAGTCTGACTGCTAGGAGTGCAAACCTATTCGTATGGTTCCTATTCAACTGTCTACAGCATTCAGAGGCTTGAGAGGATTCGTATGCTTCTCAGGTTCGGTGGTTGTGGTGTCGTGCTAGAGCGCTTGGAATCCTCAAGAAGCGCTAGGAGCATCTTTCAACGGAGGTACCCAGTCGGGGTGCCAGGCGATCCGTTACATTGGTGGCAGCAGTGGGATGGCGTCCTAGTGCGAGGTAAAGCAGCTCGTTCGTGGAATTACAAATTGAGGGCAACGCTAGCACTCATACCCAACTTCAGGAGAACAAGCATGGCACCCAGCTACACGCAGGAGGAATTTGACAGAGTGCTGAGATCACGGCTGATTTTCTTCGGACCCAACCCCTCGGAGAAATCTGTGCAGTTCGTGAGGAGGTTAACAGCAGAGTACCTGCAGTTCATGGCAGATGGTATCGTCCGCCCTCCCCAGCGGCAGTGTGAAGTCCAGGGGGCCGAAGGTGTCGTCCTTCCTCCCCAGCGGCCGTGTGAGTTACAGAGGGCCGAAGGTGTCGTCCTTCCCCCAGCGGCAGTGTGAGTTACAGAGGGCCGAAGGTGTCGTCCTTCCCCCAGCGGCCGTGTGAGTTACAGAGGGCCGAAGGTGTCGTCCTTCCCCCAGCGGCAGTGTGAGTTACAGAGGGCCGAAGGTGTCGTCCTTCCCCCAGCGGCAGTGTGAGTTACAGAGGGCCGAAGGTGTCGTCCTTCTCCCCAGCGGCAGTGTGAGTTACAGAGGGCCGAAGGTGCCGTCCTTCCTCCCCAGCGGCCGTGTGTACCCCCGGGAGCTGAAGGTGCCGTCCCTTCTCCCCAGCCGCAGTGTGTACCCCGGGAGCTGAAGGTGCCGTCCCTTCTCCCCAGCCGCAGTGTGTACCCCGGGAGCTGAAGGTGTCGTCCCTTCCTCCCCAGCCGCAGTGTGTACCCCGGGAGCTGAAGGTGTCGTCCTTCCTCCCCAGCGGCAGTGTGTACCCCAGGGAGCTGAAGGTGCTGTCCTTCCTCCCCAGCGGCTGAGTGCGTTCCGGAGAGCTGAAGGTGTCATCCTTCCTCCCCAGCCGCAGTGTGTACCCCCGGGAGCTGAAGGTGTCGTCCTTCCTCCCCAGCGGCAGTGTGTACCCCAGGGAGCTGAAGGTGCTGTCCTTCCTCCCCAGCGGCAGTGTGTACCCCAGGGAGCTGAAGGTGCTGTCCTTCCTCCCCAGCGGCAGTGTGTACCCCCGGGAGCTGAAGGTGCCGTCCCTTCTGCCCAGCAGCAGTCTACTGTTCAGGGAGAGGAGCTGGTTACCCCCTCTCCCCAGCAGAAGCATAACCCACCAAGGGGAGACACTAAGCCCCTCACCAGCGCAGATGGGAGCGCGGTCTCTGCGCCCAAGCTACAGGGAGTACGGAGGGTCAGCCCTGCTCCCCAGCGGCAGAATCTTTTACCAGGAGGGAGAGTCTTGTCCCTCCTCCCCAGCAGCAGCCTAGCCCACCAAGGGGAGACAGTAAACCCCACAACAGTGCAGATGGGACCATAATCTCTGCACCTGCACCACTGGAGATATGGACAGTCTGTCCTGGTCCCCAACAACAGGACAAGGTATTGGAAGAGAAGGCGGTTTGTTTTCCCGTCATACAAGAGAGGACGTCGCAGGGAGAGGAGCCTGTTACCCCTTCTCCCCAGCAACCGCTTTATCCAACCAGGAGAGAGGACACCCTGGTTACTTTTTTCCCAGACTATGGATTTCCCACTGGATACATGTGGCAGGAGAACACCAGGACAGCTACACCGGGTAAGAAAGGCCGACCGACTATCAGAGCCCCAGACCGATTGGAGGTCTGGAGTCTGGATAGTCTCTTTGGTAAAGGGGAGAAATGTAGCGGACTGGACCCTGTACCAGAGTCTGCCCCAGTTTCCTGGAAGGGACTGCTTGCTCGCCTCCTGCCCTGTGACTATGGCCCCATGTATGCTTGTCCTGTTTGAGCGGTGATGCCCCAGATAGCTCTGCTATGGAGCCCATTCGTATAATGAAAGACTATGGGAAAGACTTTAGCTCCATGGCAATTGAACTGGATATGTGTGGTCTGAGCGCCATTCCATAATGTGCGCTCAGACCTAAGCTATCTGGGGATATGTTGCATGTATATGTTTTATGTAGTAATTGTAACATTGTGTAATTTTATGTCCTTTTGCAACCATGTGCTCAATGGAGTCTGCCTCTATCCTTGGATATATTGAGCGCTCAGATCCAAGCCATCTGGGGATATGTTAAATGCTGTGTACTGTAAAGGGTGGGACATTGTATATTGAATGGTGATGTCTGTCCTATTGTCCCCACATGTGTATTGGCGATTTCCCTTTGTCCTGAGAGATAATTGAATGACTCCTCAATTGTCTCCAGGACAGAAGACATTGTGTATTCGCCTGCCTGTGATGATTACATTAACCTGTGTGGGGTAATTGTATCACAGGCAGAGGGGAGGGATATGCTGGGGGTGTCTGTTTTGTCCCATTGTGTGTGATTGGCTGCTGTATCTCGTGTCGTAATCTTCCTTCTGGTCCCCTAGGGGAGTGTCCACCAGGTGGGAGACCTTGATAAATACCGGGCAGGTAGCCCTCAATAAAGTAGAGTTCCTGTTTAACCCTCAAAGTGAAGTGTCGTCTCATTATTGGGGGAGGAGTTATTGGATGCTGTTCCAGTCTGACTGCTAGGAGTGCAAACCTATTCGTATGGTTCCTATTCAACTGTCTACAGCATTCAGAGGCTTGAGAGGATTCGTATGCTTCTCAGGTTCGGTGCTTGAGGTGTCTGCTAGAGCGCTTGGAATCCTCAAGAAGCGCTAGGAGCATCTTTCAACGGAGGTACCCAGTCGGGGTGCCAGGCGATCCGTTACAGTTGTTATCCAGAAGAGAGAGGCGAAGCCCATCGAATCCTCTCCAATAAGAAGCATTAGATATAAAGAAGACTTAGCTACATCAATACAATGGAAAAGAAGAAGATGTTCCTGTAAGGAAACCGAGTATATTTAAACCACATTCGGCAGTTTCCTCCCGAACCGCCCGAGCCCGGTGAATATAGCGCTCCGTTCGGCCGTTGACGTAGACGAATTCCATACGAAATGCCAATCACTTTATAAGATGATTCCCTTAATAAAGCATGCGAATCCCCAAACATCGGCCGAAGTCCAGAAGAAGGGTACAAATAGAACACGCCTTTATTAACACACGTAGGCTTTTATGCAAGTCCCCATACAAGGGGCATCCCACAGGGGGACACAGTGCAGCCAATCACATACAATGGAAACATAAAACCTTCCAGCATAAACATACAATTCCCTCCCCTAGTCCTGGAGATAACCAAGCCTGATAAAGTAACCACTTGATTATCTCTAGGCAGAAAAGTCACTGTTTTCCCCAATATCTGGAACACCCCTTTATACATGAGGTATCCCCACAAATCATATGTCCCCTGATGGCCCCGATCTGGGTGATCAACATATTCAAATTTCACCCAGATCGGTTCAGGGGTTCTAAAAGAACATGGAAGTCTTCTGTGACCGGTTCACCCTGGGAGGGCTGCCCAAAATAGTTCCATAAGTCTGGGTGTTTTTTCCGGTCACTTTAGGGAAAAGGGGGATTTCTTCACAGTTCCAAGTCAGAGGAAATGTCTCCGCTGCCAAAGCGAGGGGTGGGACCTGTAGCAGTGGTGTGGCACAAGGGGGCGCCCCCACCATATGAGGGCAGCCAGGGGCAGCAAATAAGGGGGCAAATTGAACTACTCTGTGGGCAAAAAATTTAAAATATATAGAGGAAGTGGGGGCAAAATGAAATGTATAGAGGAAGTGGGGGCAAAATGTAATATAGTGAGACTCTCACTATATTTCATTTTGCCCCCTGCCCACTCCCTCTATACATTTCATTTTTTGCCCACAGAGTATTTCATTTTTATTTGCCCCCAGGCCCCTCATTATTTGCTGCCCCTGTCTGCCCTCATATGGCCGGTGCGGGCCAATCTGAATTCAGACACACTGCCTGCCGGCACAATTGATTATAATTCATGTCCCCCCTTCATATGAAGACTGACACCGCTATTTAAAAAAAAAAAACCAGCGGGCGGCTTTTCATACCTGGGGCAGCGGCGGGTGGGCGGCCGCTTCCCATTTCTGGCTGCTGTACTTACATGTCAGCGCTGCTGCGCAGGACCTGTGACCTCCCACGAGACCTGCCGCGGGAGGTCACAGGTCCTGCACTGACATGTAAGTAGTAGTACAGCAACCCAAAATATAGGGAGGGCCCGGGGACTTAAGGGGCCCGCTTTATAATGCCTCTCCTGGGGGGCCCCCTGACTTAGGGGCCCGGTCGCAATTGCGACCACTGCGACCCCTATTGCTACGCCACTGCTAACATCAGATGTCCCACAGCAGCCTGAGGCAGATGTCCCACCACAGGCAGGCAGCATACTACAGGCACGGGGGGGCATTCTAGTGTCCTTCATTATTTTCGTCTCTGTGGACACTTTTGGGGGATTCACTTTTGCACAGAATGTTGTTCTGTTTCAGATTCCAGACATAGGTACATGCAGTCCTGCATTTAGGAACCAGAAACAGCCCAGGTCCATAAACAGCATTTTATGTTTTTGTTTGGTAAAGCATGTAAAGGGGTTTGCCATATTGATATATCCACATAAAAGTACTTTACCCTACAGATATTCCAGGGATCTCCAGCTGTTCAGGAGCCACAACTCCCAGAATGCTTCTTTCATTTCTGTGGGAGTTACAAGAACAGCCGAGCATGTTTGCATGATCTCTGAGCTGTTCAGTTCTTCCTTGCTGCATTTAAGCCAAACAGGAGCAGCTGATCTGCAGCTCAGTCGGCTGATGACTATTTCACAGGATAGCCTCACCTTGTGAGATTGGGAACGCAGGAACACAGAAAGTCCGGAACGCAGGAGCCCAATCGCACATGGAGCCTGTTTCTTGCAAGGTGCGACTATCGTGTGAAACATGTCTAACTTCTACTTACCAGCATCTATATTTTCATGGATAATGGTGATTCCGTTCCCATTCATTCCAATCAAAGATGTAGTTTGCAAATAATTAAACCTTAAAACCACTTGTCCTCAAAACCCGTATCTGTTGTGGTAAGGTGCAAGGTGTCATATGTGATGGCAGGTACGTGTCACCGAGGTTGCTGGCCTCGGTGAGGTGAGAGCCGGGTTTTTGTCTGCAGCAGCTAGTGCTGTTTGACTTTGTTAAATAGCATGGCTGCAAAGCCGATCCGGGCCGGCTCTTACTGGGAGCAGCTAAAGAGTAGGGTGGGTGGCTGCTCCCCACGGTCCAGTCCATGTTTTGGGCTGGATATAAAACGCAGCCAGCAGCTGTGTCTGAGGAGTGTGATTATCCTGGAGCTGCTAACAGGACTGAGGAGTTCTCTGTCCAGGAGGAAAGAGCTCAGCAAGGAGGTGTTTTGTTCCTGGCTACCTGAAGCTGGATTCTGATGCGGCTGGGCCGACAGCGTGGTGCGAACCTGCACCTACACCTCCCAGGTGACTGAACCTGTGTTGGCCTGTTTTTGTTTGGCTACGTTATTTCCGTTGTGTGTGAACTGTCACCAAGAGACTGTTTTTCATTTTGTGTGCAAGTGTGAATAAAACACTGTTTGTTGCACAATCTGGACTCCTTGTTTTGCCTCTAAACTGCACCCGCACCGCTGTCTACCAGAGCGACTCCCACATTTGGTGTCGGATGCGGGCATGCGCAGTGAGGCTGGCGTGAACGCCGAACTTTGTTTTTGCTGAGAAAAAGTGAATGTCCTATATTAAGCCGGCAAAGTTGCAGCCTGTGATCCCCGACAAAATGGAGGCGGCTGTGAAAGCCCTCATAGAGGCTAACGTGCAGCAGCGGGAGACCAACCAGCTACTGCTACAGCACGTGATGGCGTTGCAAGCGGCAGGAGCGTCCCACCGCGTCCATGATGCCCGGAAAGCTGTCCGTGCCGCGATCCCTAAGATGACCCCCTCGGATGATGTGGAGACCTATCTGGCGGTGTTCGAGAAGGTGGCCGTGAGGGAGAAATTACCCGAGAACAGTGGGCAGAGGTCGTCGCTCCGTTCCTGGCGTCTGGACCCCAGCAAGTATTTTTGACCTCCCAGATGACCAAGCAGCTGACTACCCAACTGTGAAAGGTGAGATCCTGGCAAGACTGGGGGTGAATGTTTTGGTCCGGGCTCAGCGTGTCCACCAGTGGGACTTTAGCGTGGCTGAACCCGCCAGGCCACAATACTATGACTTGCTACAACGGTTGCAAAAATGGCTGCAGCCAGACATACTGACTCCCACTGCTATGCTCGACCGTCTGTTAGCCGATGTCTTCTGGAGGGCTTTGCCTTACCCTCTCCAGCACTGGGTCGGCCAGGTATCGCCCACCAATGCCCTGGAGATGGTCGACCTGGTGGAGCGATGCGAGGCCACCAGAAACCTGCAGGGGAGTCTTGCTGGGAAGGGGTCAGTCAAACCCGGAGGCCTCTGCCCCAGTTCCGACGTCCGGCGACAGAGCGGCCTGTACGGAAGATACCCCCTGCGAGTCCGCCTCCGTGGTATGCTGGAGGTGTCAGGAGCCAGGCCACATCAGGGCCGACTGTCCGCATCGGGATGAGCCGATGGAGGTGAACTATGGGAGTCGCCACTCCTTGTATGCACGGAAGCTGTGCGCAACTGGCACCCGTGAGGTGCAAGACCATAACCACCTGTGTCAGGTAGAGGTGGGAGATTCGCTGGCGGTGGCTCTGCTGGACTCCGGGAGTTTAGTCTCCCTGGTAAGGGCTGCCCTTGTACGGCCTGTGGAGTATACTGGCCGTAAAGTCGGGGTCCCTGTGCATCCACGGAGACCTGAAAGACTACCCCACTGCACTAGTGACTTTGTCCACAGCGGCTGGTAGGTGGACCCACGAGGTGGCTGTCGCTACTAAACTCCCACATGAACTAATACTTGGGAGGGACTTCCCGGTTTTCAGCGCTGTGGCCGGCAATAAAGGTATCTGAGGGACCCGAGACAGGGGTGACCCTAGTAGAGTGGCCTGATACCGCTGGAAGGCCAGAACCCTGGGAGCCCGAGTCTGAAGGGCCGGCGGTAGGGGTGACCACTGCTCCAGCGGTAGAGGGGAGACAACCCCACTGAGTGTAATGGTGGGAGACACGGAGGACTTGCCACCGGGACCTGAGTTGGCAGACCTCAATGTCTCCGGGGAAAATTTTGGGACCGCACAACACCGGGACCAAACCCTAACCAGGGCCTGGGAGAATGTGCTGGAAATTGATGGTAAACCCCAGAAACCAGGGGCTGAATTAATGTTCCCACGATTTATTGTTCTACAGGATATGTTGTATCGGGTGAACCAAGTCCGAGGTGAACCTGTTGAACAGTTGGTGGTGCCCACAGCGTATCGCAAGCTTGTCATGGAGCTTGCCCACCAACATGTTCTTGGGGACACCTGGGGTGGCAGAAAACCCAGGACCGCATACTGCAGCGGTTTTATTGGCCCAGTGTGTTCAAGGAGGTAGAAAATTATTGTAAGTCCTGTCCAACCTGTCAGATAACTAGCCCCCAGCCTCATTTCCGTAGTCCTCTGGTACCTCTGCCAATTATTGAAGTACCGTTTGAGCGAATCGCTATGGATTTAATTGGGCCTGTACCAAAGTCTGCCAGGGGCCACCAACACATTCTGGTAGTTCTCGACTATGCCACTCGGTATCCGGAGGCGGTGCCTCTGCGACATACCTCAGCTAGGCTCATTGCCAAAGAGTTAATGGAGATGTTTTCCCGTGTGGGCCTGCCAAAAGAGGTTCTGACAGACCAAGGGACCCCTTTTATGTCCAAAGTAATGAAGGAACTGTGTAAATTGTTGCGTATAAAGCAGTTACGGACGTCCGTTTACCATCCGCAAACAGACGGTCTTGTTGAGAGGTTTAACCAAACTCTAAAAAATATGTTAAAAGGGTGGTGTCTAGAGATGGGAAGGACTGGGACCTGCTTCTGCCCTATCTCATGTTCGCAGTGCGAGAGGTACCCCAGGCCTCTACTGGGTTCTCGCCCTTCGAACTGCTTTATGGCAGACACCCTCGGGGCCTGTTGGATATCGCCAAGGAAGCATGGGAACAACAGCCTGTCCCCCACAAAAGTGTCATTGAGTATGTCACCCAGATGCAGGAACGGATAGAAAGGGTGTTGCCGCTGGTCCGGGAGCATATGGAGGCAGCACAACAAGCCCAGAGTAGGGTGTATAATCGTCAGGCTCGGGTACGGGGCTTCAATCCGGGAGATCGGGTTTTGGTTCTGGTACCCACCCTTGACAGCAAATTCCTAGCTAGGTGGCAGGGCCCCTATGAGGTGATCGAGAGTAGGGGAAGTAAATTACAAAGTACACCAGCCAGGCGGCGCAAGCCGGAGCAGGTGTACCACGTGAATTTACTTAAGCCGTGGAAAGATAGGGACACGGCCGACGACCACAGCCCCCGGCCAGGGCTTCTAGGTGAAAAGGGTCCAGCCCCACAGTTCGAGGCCTGTGAAGCAGTAACCACGGTAAAATTGCAGACAGCCTGTCTTCCAAACAAGTTCAGGAAGTCAGGAGTTCATCAGTCGGAACACGGATGTGTTCTCGGACCTCCCTGGCCGCACGTCTCTCATCCAACATGACATCGCCACTGAGCCTCAGGCCAAGATCCGGTTAAAACCATACCGGTACCCGAGGCTCGGCGACGGGCCATCGCGGAGGAAGTACAGTTAATGTTGAAGCTCGAGGTCATTGAGGAGTCGAAAAGTGAGTGGGCCAGTCCCATAGTCCTAATACCCAAGCCGGATGGGACGTTGCGGTTCTGCAACGACTTTCGCAAGTTAAATGAAGTATCCAAGTTTGACGCGTATCCCATGCCCCGAGTAGACGAGCTGGTTGAAAGTTTAGGACAAGCCCGTTATTTTTCTGTGCTGGACCTCACTAAAGGGTACTGGCAGGTACCCTTAACGGAGTCGGCTAAGGAAAAACCGCATTTGTTACCCGCAGGGCCTGTATCACTACAAGGTGTTACCCTTGGCCTGCATGGCGCCCCGCCACTTTCCAAAGGTTAATGGACATAGTGCTGCGACCACATCGCCGGTACGCCTCGGCCTACTTAGATGATGTAGTCATCCACAGCACCGACTGGGAAAGCCATTTACCCAAGGTGCAGGCGGTAGTGGATGCCCTGAGGAAAGTCGGACTGACCGCTAACCCAAAGAAGTGCTCCATAGGGTTAGAGGAGACAAAATATCTGGGATATGTAATTGGGCGGGAGTCATCAAACCTCAGGTAACTAAGGTAGAGGCCATTCGTAACTGGCCCCGACCGGTCACCACCAGGCAGGTAAAGTCGTTCCTGGGGATTGTAGGTTACTACATGAGGTTTGTGCCCCACTTTGCCACAATAGCAGCGCCATTGACAGACCTGTTGAAGGGGCGAAAGTCTGGGAGGGTTAGCTGGAGTGAGAAGGCGGAGGAGGCTTTCTCCGCGTTGAAGTCGGCCCTGTGTGGGTCCCCTGGTTTTGGTGACACCCGACTTCAACAAGGAGTTTGTCGTACAGACCGACGCCTCGGAGGTAGGCCTCGGTGCGGTACTGTCGCAGGAGGTCAACGGGGAAGAACATCCCGTTGTCTTCCTGAGCCGTAAGCTCAGTCCCGCCGAGTCCAGGTATAGTATAGTGGAGAGGGAGTGCCTGGCTATCAAGTGGGCACTCGAATCTCTCCGCTACTACCTGTTAGGGAGGAGGTTCCGTCTGGTGACCGACCATTCCCTCAAATGGATGAGTCAGGCCAAGGAGAGGAATGCTCGGGTCACTAGGTGGTTCCTATCTCTTCAAAATTTCAAGTTTTCCGTGGAACACAGGGCAGGCCGCTTGCAGGGCAACGCAGATGCCCTGTCCCGCGTCCACTGCCTCACGTGTGTTCACCCCTCAGGGTTGAACAAAGGGGGGTATGTGGTAAGGTGCAAGGTGTCATATGTGATGGCAGGTACGTGTCACCGAGGTTGCTGGCCTCGGTGAGGTGAGAGCCGGGTTTTTGTCTGCAGCAGCTAGTGCTGTTTGACTTTGTTAAATAGCATGGCTGCAAAGCCGATCCGGGCCGGCTCTTACTGGGAGCAGCTAAAGAGTAGGGTGGGTGGCTGCTCCCCACGGTCCAGTCCATGTTTTGGGCTGGATATAAAACGCAGCCAGCAGCTGTGTCTGGGGAGTGTGATTATCCTGGAGCTGCTAACAGGGCTGGGAGTTCTCTGTCCAGGAGGAAAGAGCTCAGTAAGGAGGTATTTTGTTCCTGGCTACCTGAAGCTGGATTCTCCTGCGGCTGGGCCGACAGCGTGGTGCGAACCTGCACCTACACCTCCCAGGTGACTGAACCTGTGTTGGACTGTTTTTGTTTGGCTACGTTATTTCCGTTGTGTGTGAACTGTCACCAAGAGACTGTTTTTCATTTTGTGTGCAAGTGTGAATAAAACACTGTTTGTTGCACAATCTGGACTCCTTGTTTTGCCTCTAAACTGCACCCGCACCGCTGTCTACCAGAGCGACTCCCCACACTGTGTTCAGTTTAAGAGGACGGTACCATAACTGCACTCAGGACGTGGAGCTAGAACATGGGTTAACCGTTCCTCGTCAGTGGATTTGTCTCCATAATTGCATTGTACTTGTAGAGAAATCTGGTAGCAGGCTCCTCCTGACGTCTTGTGATTGTCCACGTTGCTTCCTTTGCTGGCTGGATTCATTTTTTCATCCCATATTGTACAAGCACGGCCACTGCTGCTGGATTGCAGGGTGGTCATAACCATGGGAACAAGCAGTGAGTCCTCTGAGGGAAAAATGAGTCCTGCCAGCAAAGAAAGCCATTGGGACAAAACAATACATACAAGAGCCTCGTATTATATTTAGATTCAAGACAAATGCAGTTTCATGACATAAGACTTCCCCAGTAACATAAACGGCGATGTACATCCGCTATCCATAATATATAGAAAATAAAATATCCGTAAACATACTGCATCCACATTTCTTCAAACTTACGAAATTGGGTAACTTGTAGAAGATTTCAGTAACTGCAACCTAAGAAGATGCTCGAAACCTAAACACCTTGCCTTATTGCACAAACCCGTATGGGAATTGTGTTCAGAAAAATACTGTCCCAACACAATAACAGCCTATTATACTTCTTACCGTGCCCCAGAGTGGCATTACCACTTCTTCACCCCGCTACTATCCCTAGTAGGCTAATATAATGTAATCCTGTGTATTTATTCCTGGTCCTCCACACTGTGTATTCCTTTTTCTAATGTAACTGGTATGTTAACATGTAATGTGCCTGGTTCACTAGCAGTTGGCAGCAAACAAAGCAGAGCTGTACTTAGAGAGAATGGAACCTTCCATTCCATTCAAACCCCCCTCTGTGGAGAAGTGGGCGAGTCCCACTTCCTGCAGGAAGGGTGGGAGTGAGTTCTAGTTAGTCCTGTGAGAGAGAGGTTTTTGAATATAATGTGAACATTCTGTAGTACACATTTTTGTCCACAAGATGGCCGCTATCCAGATGTGTGAGCCATGTGTGTAAGGTCACTGTGGAGGGGGAGGGGGAGTTAGGTGGCAGCTTCCAAATCTACCTATGAACTCAGAGTTAAAGGCGCCAATGGTCTTTTCTTAAGGAACACCCCTTTTGTGATGTCATGTCTGCTATTTAAGTGAATGTAACTTGAATAAAGCTCTCTTGCTCGGGGGATGAGAAGATCTTTCCATGATACCAACGTGTGTGTCTGGTCTCATTATGAAAACAGTATAGCACGTGTATACTTATACTTCTAACTGATTTGGCACCACACAAAGATGAAGGGAATCGCATGAATTGCGATAACAATTTGGCGTCCCTGGGTGGACAGACAGCTTGCGTAACTTCCGATTCAAATGCCACAAGAGGACTTGCGCAAAACCAGCAGACGAGGTCAGACGCTAGCAAGGTAAGGAAGCTTTAATTTCTTACATGCCTTCTCTGAGCTTTTGCCCAAGTACATTCTCAAGAGTTGAATTGGTGTTATCGCGATAGAAGGGTTTGAATTAAAGCTGATCTGTCCTTTAGAGCGAAAGAACGCATTGGAAAATTCCTACTTTGTGTGGTAGGACGTGCTGAAACTATGCGGGAATTGATAGACAGCTGAGTCGGATAATAGTGACATAGAATTGGACCTAAGCCAAGCTCTGACGAGAGTTTTGGGGATTCATGAGTAGTGACCAGTGGTCCTCATGATGGAAGTAATGCCGATTACGGGCATGAGTAGGATTAATACCAATTGCATAGTAGCGTGTGCACTCTAATCAGGCTAGATAGCAGCCGAATATCTTTAAAACTGTGCGTTCTGTAGGATAAGTATCGCTAGGATAGCTTTAAGACTATATGAGTCCCGAAGTGTTGATAACGGCTGCATATCTTTAGGACTAATGTGTTACTATTAGGAAGAAGAATAAGCAATTGGCAGTTATTAAGATTTTGTATCCCTAGAGGTGAATAGGACCAGGGGTCTTCACTAAAGGAATTGTGGGTTTGGTAGTGATTAGATAATCGTTTGATCTTCGTGTAACTGCTTTTAGCTAGCAGGTTCGATTGTGATTAGATATTTTTAAATCTTTGCAGGTTCAATAGTAATCGGATACCGTTTGATCTAGGTGTAACCACAAAAACGGGCAATTCTAATATTACAGGATATAATGAGGAGATGTTAACAGCGGCTCAGGTAATGCAAGAAAGAAAGGAAAAATGTTTCAGTTGAAAAGCTTAAAGCATTTTGTGATACTATGTAGCAGAGATATCCGGTATTATCTGGAAATACGTAGTATTGTGTAAGAGTTTCCCCTAGAGGCTGCATATCGAAACTGTGAAAGAAGGAAAGTGCAGCAGGAGGTATGATGTATGAAATCTGCTGCCCCCAGCATCCCCAGTAGTAACATCAATTTAGTCCAATGTAGAGCTGGGGATCATTTCTCTTAAGATTGTAGCTTCAACAGTGGGTGAGGAATCTTTTAGGTGATTATCCTCACATACATCAGGACAGGGCAGAGAGTGTGCAAAAAGTTTTCATTAGGCTCCAGAAAAGTTAGGTGGATTTGGGCTTTGAGCATACCTTACATATGCATGAGAAAATCTTAAAGTGCTGCCTTTGTGGATGTTCTTAAGGATCATCTGGAAAGGTCTAGTATTAGCTAGGCCTGAGTGAAGTTCACTATAGCCCTCCATTTTGTCCCTCCATGTTGTTGAAGTTGAATTGAACAAAGGCCTAAGGCGGGCGTGGCTGCCTATCAGTCCTCCCCACAAAAAGGGGGGAAGGAAAACTTTCTTGCCTATGGGAGGAGCTACAAAGTTCAGCCCTTCAAGAGCAACACCCATAGGGAATTAACAATCCAGAATCAAATGCTGGATCCCTATTATCTATACACTCCTTAGGATCTGCTTCCATTGCCTCATGGCAAACATGTTCCATGATCTCTCATGGCTAAGGGTAGTACCACATGTGTAGGAGTAGATAGTAATGCAGCTCCTACTCCTCTCACCAACTGTTCACCGCCTTAAAGGTGCACAAATTTAGATCCGACTACTCCGCTGCCTCTGGAGGGGGGGGGGTAGTACTGTAGTACCTATAAAAATAAATAGGAGTAGTAGTGCCTTAACATCTAAAAAATAAAAATAGGAGTAGTAGTGCCTTAACACCTAGAGAAAAAAATCACATGATTGTCTCCAATTAAAAGTTTCTGGTAGAAAAATTTCAGGTTCTTGGAAGATGGATCATCTCAGACAGGATATGCTGTTCCTACTTAATTTGATGTTGTCAAGAAGGAACCTCTCCCTCCAGCAATGTTCGTGCAGGAGGCAGAGCTGAAGACACTCTCTGAGGTTTGTAAGATGGCCGAGGGTCCAGGTATGCCTTTGGTATCACTCACTATTATGGTCTAATCTGGTGAAGCAGAGATTTTGTTTGATCCATGGAATGTGACGCTTTGTGATCTCAACAATACGAGGAAATCGCGAATGCATCATATTTAAAAATCACAGAATCACCACAGCCTTTATCTGCACACAAGGGGTTAAAGAAGTAATTCAACTTGTAGTTACTGCTCACAGAGCAGAGATACAATTGGCACCTCCTCATGAACAGATTCTTCCTGCCCCATGCCGAGTTGTTTAGCCATCAATCTATTTTTCTCATGACAGAACCTCATAAAACATGCTCCATTTGAGCCGGAGTGGCTCCAACCCAGCAGGACTCCTCACACCTTAAGCCTCCTCAGAAAGCTTCAAAAGGAAGGAGAGATTCATATCATGCAGATGGGTGACACGGAGAGAGGTCACTTTTCAGTCACCCTATAATACACAGGTTCCATATTTGTTCCCATATTTCCTTATATTTCTTGGGTTCGGAATATACGCACTGAACCATCTCTTCAGGGATTGTTCCGATTCTTATAACACACCTTCCAGGAAATCGGCCACTCAATCAGATTCGCGCTCTGAGATATAAAGGTTCTCAGGCACCCTATATGGTAATCCCATCATGTTTGGTATCAGATGATCTGTAATACCTCATTCACACGTCAGTGTCAGTTTTGGATCAGTGGTAACACCGTGTTCAATCCGCGTTTCCTCCCATGACAGATCCATGTTGGGTCCGTGCTTCCGTTTTTTGCTGTCCGTGTGCCATCCATGTTTCACTGAGCAGCTGGAAAATAATTTTCAAAGCATCTCTTCTTAATGATCCGCGAAACACAGATGCAACACGGATGGCATCTGTGTTGCATCCGTGGTTTTTTAATGACTCTTAGGCCTTTTTCACACGGGCGTCATGTTTGACGCCCGGATAAGAGGCGAGTGCATTGCAGGAATATGCGCGTTTTTCCAGCGCGGGTGCAAACGTTTGTAATGCATTTTGCACGCCCGTGAGAAAAATCGCCATATTTGGTACCCAGACCCGAAGCCGGACTTCATCACTCAAGTCCGGTTTCGAGTCTTCTGGAGAATTGATTATTTTCCCTTATAACACGGTTATAAGGGAAATAATAGCATTCTTAATAAAGAATGCATTGTAAAATGAAGTGGAAGGGGTTAAACATAATAAAAGTTAACTTACCTTAGCCACTTGATGGCGTAGTCGCGATCTGTCTCCTCTTTCCCTGCAGCTTCTATGATCTAAAGGACCTGTGATGACGTCACATCACATGGTCCAATCACATGGTCCATCTTACCCTGGTGATGTGACGTCATCACAGGTCCTGTAGATCGTAGCTGATGCAGGAAAATAGAGGAGAGATCGCAACTACGCCATCGAGTGGCTAAGGTAAGGTAACTTTTATTATTTTTAACCCCTTCCACTTCATTTTACTAAGCATTCTTTATTAAGAATGCTATTATTTCCCCTTATAACCATGTTATAAAGGGAAATAATAGTGATCGGGTCCCGTTGCTAAGCAACCATGCGGGAAAATCGCAACGCATCCGCACTTGCTTGCGGATGCTTGCGATTTTCCCGCAGCCCCATTCACTTCTATGGGGCCTGCGTTGCGTGAAAAACGCACAATATAGAGCATGCTGCGATTTTCACGCAACGCAGAAGTGATACGTGAAAATCACCGCTCATGTGCACAGCCCCATAGAAATGAATGGGTCCGGATTCAGTGCGGGTGCAATGCGTCCTCCTCACGCATTGCACCCGCGCGGAAAACTCGCCCGTGTGAAAGGGGCCTTAGACTATAATGGGTGTGAGGGATCCGGGAACACGGACCAAGATAGGACATGCATCGGTGCTGAAAACACGGACCCACGGACCGTGCTAAAACACTGGTGTGTGAATACACACATTCAAATGAAGGGGACGCGTGCTGTCCGCGGAGAACATGCACAGCACACGTACGTGAAACACTGTGAATTAGGCATAACATTATACTGATTATCAATATGAACTCTACTTCTTAATTTGACCTACGGGTACAGAGCAACTAGCACATCAAAGATTGTGCCAGACTCTCTTCCTATGGGGCAAAGAACCGCCCCTCCTCCATTTACCCAAGGCCGGACTTGTGCGGGTCACAACCCCTCCCAGCTACAGAGGGGGTAACACCCAGTGACACACTCAGCCCTGGGTCCTTCTTCTAACATCTCGACCGCCCGCCGGACACGGGCATAACACCATCCTTTGCCTTTGACTGGACTTTACCAGGGTGATTCAGAACTTACAGACAGTCTATTCTCTTTCACCTCTTGCCTATTTCTCTCCAACCAATCTGTTTGACTGGCCGGTAGATTTATCGGTCAGTTTTAATCTATCTATGTTTTGTATAGGTTTAGAATAAAAGCTAATGATTTCATCCTTCCAGTTTTGCCCTTGTTACCTGATTATCTGGTCTATGCTAAGAGCTCTGTCCTCCGGAGACATACTACCGAATTGTTTTATTTTTATAAATTGTTGATTTGCTAGCTAGGTTGCAAATAACCGTTCCTTCCCTTTAGGAATAGCTAGCCGGGGTCTATTCGCCCTGATTCAATACGAAGAGTAGTGGCAGCAAATTAATTTGATTTCCAGCGTGAAATCGGTAGTTTAATTTTTACTGATTGTACATACAATCGTGATTAGAACACCAAAAAATTCATTCGGAATAAACAAAATAATCTTTATTAATATATTCATATATATAAAATCATGATGACAACATAAAAATAGCAGTAAACTAGAGCTGGTGGTATAAAAAGCACCAGAGGGATATCAGGAGAAAAATGTGCAAATGATGTGCAAATAACAGCGTATAATATCAGATAATCGACCTATATAAGGAAACACATAATCAAATATAAAGTGCCTAGTGCGACATAAGTAAAAGGATGATCTCCAAAGAGGTCGGACTACCTGGTGTGAACAAGTAACAATCTCCTGCGTCCCCAACCCGACGTACATTTCACCAAGAGCGGCTTCTTCAAGGGTATAAAGTGCTGTGAAGATACTGCATCCCTCTCCCCTGTATATATCCCCCGCCCATCAAACTGATAGGTCACTAACGTTAAACACACCTGAAGCAGATCGGATATTGTAGGGGCTTCCCACCTAATGGTGGCTTTTATGATTGTTATTATTGTCTTTTTAAAAAAAATAGTGTTTTTGTCATTGCCCCCGGTTGTCCTGTTATATTCTGATAGGTACGTGGATATGATATTAATGCTGTTTTCTATTATCATAGATACCCGGTCATTCTTCATCCTGGCATTCTGGAATCATGAATTGATGACATCTAACTGCGAATATTTAATCACAAGTGGTTTTGCACCATAATTTTATTGACCACAAAAATTCTTATTGACCACATAATTATGTATACAATATTGTTTTTTAGGCACTATTTCACTTTATATGCTATTATTTTGATATGGATGTATTATTTAATTCACGTTAGTGGCCAACTTCCTTTTTATTGCCGATCACTTAATTAGTTTCACAGTACTCACAGCACTTGCACTTTTATTCACTCTTTGCACTGCTGCACTTTTTCTATTATGCTTCAAATGCAGGGTATGAGCTTGTATATACTTTTATTCGCTAGTTTTCATCTTATATTACATTATCTCAGTGGCCTTAGTGTATGTAGAGATCGGGGCGGCCGCCCCATGTTCGCCGTGGTTTGCCTTTACCTGGTCCGGCTGACGTGCGCTCCATGCTGAGACGCACGCCTGCCGTTTCCAGGAAGTGACGTGTGCGCTCCAGTCTGAGCCGCATGACGTCACATCCGGTGGCTTACAACCAGGCGATCTGCTTCAGGTGTGTTTAACGTTAGTGACCTATCAGTTTGATGGGCGGGGGATATATACAGGGGAGAGGGATGCAGTATCTTCACAGCACTTTATACCCTTGAAGAAGCCGCTCTTGGTGAAACGTACGTCGGGTTGGGGACGCAGGAGATTGTTACTTGTTCACACCAGGTAGTCCGACCTCTTTGGAGATCATCCTTTTACTTATGTCGCACTAGGCACTTTATATTTGATTATGTGTTTCCTTATATAGGTCGATTATCTGATATTATACGCTGTTATTTGCACATCATTTGCACATTTTTCTCCTGATATCCCTCTGGTGCTTTTTATACCACCAGCTCTAGTTTACTGCTATTTTTATGTTGTCATCATGTTTTTATATATATGAATATACTAATAAAGATTATTTTGTTTATTCCGGATGAATTTTTTGGTGTTCTATTTAAGTGGGTGGTCCGGTGATAGGCGCTTGCCCAGCGCCATTTTTTGGTGTATACAATCGTGATTGCATCATGTATTGGCCCACCAACCAATCTTAAACGTGTACTGTGCTCACAGTGGATTCGCCTTCAGGAGTCTCTAGTGGATGAGACCTGTATGGCAACTGTGGCTTAGTACGACGGGATTGGTGGGTGGTTGTCACAATGGGTAAGCCCATCAATAATGGATGCTGAGTGGATGAGAGATGTTTGATGCCCTGATGCTGCCGGAGACGGTAAAGGCTGAACTATTACCTGAAGTCTACGCTACATGGAAGTCTGTGTGATACGGGATGGCTCAGGGCCAGTAGACTTCCAAAAGTTTGTCTTTTCCAGATACAGACTACAGAGAGGAAACATCAAAGGATAAAGGTAGAAGTGATGATTGAGTATGGACTCTGGAGGGTTGGTAAGAAACTCTTCCTTCAGAGGGCGCTCTACCTAAAGAGGATGGATTTAGAACATGGGCAAATCAAGAGAGAGAAGGTGTGATTGGGTTCTGTGGTGGATGGCTCCTGGGTTCAACAATGCTGCCACTAGGTTAGTTGAAGGTCAATGCTGTTATAATGATGGGAGAACTATGGGAGTTCCAGGAAGGCGTAGGCCAAGGTCATCTTACCATTTCAGAGACTGCGGATTGACTACATTCAGAACAAAGGTGGAACAGTGTGAATATGTCTGTGTCTGTATTGATGTCTTTCCAGGATATTCGGAGATTTGGCCTGTAGCAAAGGCTACAGATAAAAGGTACTGACTGAGATAAGAGTACCTACCCCTGGGGCTTTTCTCCATCCGATACACCTCTAACCGGAAGATAGGCCTGAGTCCTTATGAAGTACTTTTTGGGAATGCCCCTAGATTAGGTCTTCTATTTTCCCCAACAGCTCCAGATGCAGCATAGTAGTTTTCCAAATGATGTTGTCTGTTGCACAAATTGATTGTCTAATGTGTATTTCCAAGTTTTAGTTGTTTTCTAGAATACAGACTGTCCAGAAGCTATTCATTCTTTACAATCAGGAGATTGGGTAGTGATGAAACGAGAGACGTGCGGAAAGTCCTAGAGCTACGGTTTGAAGATCTACATCGAGTCCCGATAACCACCGCCACTGCTGTCGAATTGGAAGGAGAGCCTGATTGGATCTACGTGTCACATTGCAATCAAGTGCCAGGACTATAAGAGCCATCATGTTTTCGCATGTCGTATTGTTTCATATTGTACAAAGGGAGAAATCACAGTCAAATCAAATTCCAACGGTGTTATATTATCAAGATGAGTATGAACCAAACAAACTGTTCCATACGTCCAGCTCAACTATGCTTGCTTCATCATTTCCAGAAAAGCCAAAGTCCCAGCTTAACAAGTAAACGTAGAAAAACAAAATCCAGCACGATGGGGTCCAAGGTAATACGTTACTTTAATCTTCAAATCCATATAAACAAACATCAATCGTGACGTAAAGTGAATATCCACATCCATTACCATTTAAGCCGACATGTTTCGAGCCTGGCTGGCTCTTAGTCAGGGCCACGACTAAGAGCCAGCCAGGCTGGAAACTTGTCAGCTTAAACGGGAACGGATGGGATATTCACTTTACGTCACGATTGATGTTTGTTTATATGGATTTGAAGATTAAAGTAACGTATTAACTTGGACCCCATCGTGCTGGATTTTGTTTTTCTACATTATCAAGATGAGTCAGGAATTGAGTTGAGCGGACACCTGTAAGTTCGGCCGAACTTCACAAAAAAGTTCGGGTTCGGGAGCCGAACTTGACCCCGAACCCCATTGAAGTCAATGGGGACCCGAACTTTTGGGCACTAAAATGGCTATAAAAAAGTCCTGGAAGGGGCTAGAGGGCTGCAAAAGGCAGCAAAATGGGGGTAAGAGCAGGACAAGTGAGAATAGGGAAATAACTTTAAATTAAAAAAAATAGAAATTAAAAATTAGTAACCTGCAACTCGGAGGAGGTAGCCCCCAAAATCAAAGAATAAGTGCACTTGAGTACAAGAATGGATGGTTGAGGCAGGTATTAATGTCTATTCTGCACAAGGTACAGACAAGTCTTGTGGGATCCAGGCCTGGTTCATTTTAATGAACATGAGCTTGTCCACGTTGTCTGTGGACAGGCGGCTGCGTTTGTCAGTAATGACGCCCCCTGCCATGATAAATACATGTTCAGACAATACACTGGCCGCAGGGAAGGCCAGCAACTCCAAGGCATAAAGGGCAGGCACTGCAGCATGTAGTCGCACATGTGTGCCAGGCTGCCCAGAGGTAAGGATAAGCTGTCCTCGGTAGGTGGTGTATCGTCTGTGTCCTACGTATCCCCCCAGCCACGCTCCAGTGATGGCCCTGAGCTACGTTGGGTGCTACCCTTCTGTGAACCCTCCTCCTCCTCCTTGTCCTCCAGAACTATGCCCTAGCTGACCAAATGTGTACCTGGCCTGTGCTGGAGCAGGAGCCCACCCTCTGAGCCACTTCTGAATGACTGGCCTGAAACCCTGTGAAATGACCCCTCCCTCCTCCTCCTCCTGGGCCACCTCCTCTTCCATCATCGCCCTAAGCGTTTTCTCTAGGAGACATAGAATTGGTATTGTAACACTGATAACGGTGTCATCGCCACTGGCCATGTTGGTGGAGTACTCGAAACAGGGCAACAGGGCACACAGGCCTCGCATGGAGGCCCAATCATTGGTGGTGAAGTGGTGCTGTTCCGCAGTGCGACTGACGCGTGCGTGCTGCAGCTGAAACTCCACGATGGCCTGCTGCTGCTCGCACAGTCTTTCCAGCATGTGCAAGGTGGAGTTCCACCTGGTGGGCACGTCGCATATGAGGCGGTGAGCGGGAAGGCCGAAGTTCCGCTGTAGCGCAGACAGGCGAGCAGCGGCAGGATGTGAACGCCAGAAGCGCGCACAGACGGCCCGCACTTTATGCAGCAGCTCTGACATGTCTGGGGTAGTTGTGAATGTACTTCTGCACCACCAAATTCAGCACATGCGCCAGGCAAGTGATGTGCGTCAAACCGGCTAGTCCCAGAGCTGCGACGAGATTTCGCCTATTATCGCACACCGCCAGGCCGGGCTTGAGGCCCACTGATAGCAACCACTCGTCGGTCTGTTGTTCAATACCCCGCCACAACTCCTGCGCGGTGTGGGGCCTGTCCCCCAAACATATGAGTTTCAGAATGGCCTGCTGACGTTTTCCCCCGGCTGTGCTGAAGTTGGTGGTGAAGGTGTGTGGCTGACTGGATGAGCTGGTGGAAGCAGAGGAGGAGGAAGCCGAGTAGGAGGAGGAGGCTACAGGAGGCAAAGAATGATGCACTGCGATCCTTGGCGGCGGAAGGACGTGCGCCAAGGAACTCTCCGCCTGCGGCCCAGCCGCCACTACATTTACCCAGTGTGCAGTTAGGGAGATATAGCGTCCCTGGCCGTGCTTACTGGTCCACGTATCTGTGGTTAGGTGGACCTTGCCACAGATGGCGTTGCGCAGTGCACACTTGATTTTATCGGATACTTGGTTGTGCAGGGAAGGCACGGCTGTCTTGGAGAAGTAGTGGCGGCTGGGGACAACATACTGTGGGACAGCCATGGACATCAGCTGTTTGAAGCTGTCTGTGTCCACCAGCCTGAATGACAGCATTTCAAAGGCCAGTAGTTTAGAAATGCTGGCATTCAGGCCCAGAGCTCGAGGGTGGCTAGGTGGGAATTTACGCTTTCTCTCCAAGGTTTGTGAGATGGAGAGCTGAACGCTGCCGTGTGACATGGTGGAGATGCTTGGTGACGCAGGTGGTGGTGTCGGTGGCACATCCTCTGTTTGGTGGGCGGCAGGTGCCAACGTTCCTCCCGAGGCGGAGGAAGAGGCCGAGGCAGCAGCAGAAGAGGGAGCAGGGGGAGCCTGAGTGAGTTCCTTGCTTTTAAGGTGTTTACTCCACTGCAGTTCATGCTTTGCATGTAGATGCCTGGTCATGCAGGTTGTGCTAAGGTTATAAACATTATGGGGGCCCTATATACTGGCACATTATGGGGGGCACTATGGAGAAGAAGAGAAGGAGCACTATGGGGGAATTTACTGGGGGCCCTATTTACTGGCACACATTATGGGGGTGCACTATGGAGAAGTAGGGGACAAGAGCACTATGAGGGCATTATATAGGGGCATTTAATACTGGCACCCATTTTGGTGCCACTATGGGGAAGGGAGGAAAGGAGCATTATGGGGCCACCTATGTGGGGCAGTCTATAGGGGCATTTTATAGTGCCACATTATGGAGGGCACTATGGAGACGGGGAAGGAGCACTATGGGGGCTTCTTCTGGGGGCACTATATAGGGGTATTTTCTACTGGCAAAAATGATAAGGTCACTATGGGCACCTAAGCTCAACTGGGGGCACTAAGTGTTTTTTGTAGTGGCACACAGTACGGGTCATTGGAACACATGAGGGCACTCTGGGGACATTGGCTCTACTGGGGGCACTAAGAGGAGGTATTTCTTTTTTTTACTGCCACACAACGGTGCACATTTTTTGTACTGGTGCACATTATAAGGGGGGGGGGGTCTACTGTCACACATTATAAAGAGAATTATCACTATCGGGGCATTATGGGGGGCTTTATTACAACTGGGGGACTATAGGAGCATTATTACTTGTGGGACACAATTACTGTTGGGGGCACTATTACTACTAAATGCCCTCTGGAAAATAAATAATTACTATTGTTGGGACTTTGGGGCCACCATTACTGTGGGAGCACCATAACTGTGGGGGCACCATTACTGTGGGGGCACCATTACTGTGGGAGTGTAGCATCCCCAAGTCAGGGCAATGTGTGGGACTAACCTGGGGAATGCCAGTGATGGAGAGGCCGGCACGCTGTTCCTCTGGGGCACTCTCTGGGTTCTTGAGGGACACAGCCAGGTGGAATGCGAGGTGCCCTTGGTGTTGTAGTTTAACGTGCCTATGGCTAAGTCCCTGATGTTTCGTGACGCCAGTGCCAGTAAACGGTGGCACACCGTATTTATAGTAGGAATAACAGAGGTGCAGACTTGTAACTTGAAAACAGAATTCCAACTTTACTGAAACAGTGGAAAATACAGCAGGCAACCTCTTAACACAGTTCTTGTTGCAGAAAATAGACTTTTGTATAGTCGCAGTCACAGCAGGCTTACATCCAGCAAGGTAAAATAGAGGGTAAAATAAACAGGACTTAGAGTTGCAGGTGAACCTTACTTTCTTCCTGACTTGTCCTGACTGGAATTGATGCTTCAAGGCCCCAATGCCCTACTTCTGGCTTATATCCTTGAATCTCCAGTAGACAGTGTACCTCCTCTTGACATTTAGTACCTCTTGCTCTAGGGATTGCCTCTGCTTGACTTCTGCTGACTTGCTTAGGCCCGAGACATGTGGCCTTCACAGACTCCAGGGTCTGCACTAACACTAGCCTGCCTTGGCCTAGCTATATATACATCCCTGCTCGACAGTTCCCCTAGTGGTCTAACACCTACATGACAACCTTCACATTGCTGCAGGCAATTATATGAAACACTTAAAGGAACATAACAGATTGGTGGTAAACGGGTATTAAAGTGCCCGTATACTGCATACCCCACGACTTTAAACTGAGTACGACCTCGTACTCCCACAGGGGCCCACCCAGCTGGATTCTTCTCCTGAAAGACAAAAGGAAACATGCAGGCATACATATACACAAATAAATGACATCTGCATAAGTAATCATATCAGGTCCAGCTTGGAAAGGTGGAGTGCGGTGACAAGGGCGACGTCCTCTGCTTGCAGGCTGTTAAGGCAGAGCTGTGATGCTGACCTGGTACAGCAAATCAACGGTTAACACCAGGATAGTCCATATGAAAATGTATAAGTCCATAATAAGAACATATCACAGAGGCTCGCACACAGGAGTCCATCTCTGGGCGCATAGACTTAAAAAGGATGATGCTCACACAGAGGTTTCCTGTCGGGAAACACTTCCAGTACAGTCATAGTTTTCAAAACGTACTGGTAAGCGCCCCTTGTAGACCGGGTAGACCTCCTCAGGACCAAGGTCTCCTCTTGTCCGGGTACAGGGGGACAAGAAGGATCCACGTCAGTGGGACCCCTTTCCGTAGCGCCCTGAGCGGGGCCTGCTACGATTGCAGGTGCCAGGGCAGGCACCCCAAAGTTTAACCAGGGTGTAAGGAACCAGTGGAGCGGCTCAGGATCATTCAGCAAATCCGCTATGGCCTGCATAGGTTCAGCAGGCCGAGCAATGGAATCTGACTCAGAAAACTCGGATCCGGAATCTCCAACAACAGCCTCCTTGTCACTGCAGAGTTTTAGGCGGTTTCTGTGAACAATTTGGGGACCCTTACCCTCCCTGGTGATCTCATAGGTATGGGTTTCAGCATTAGGGATGGCAGACACAAGATAGGGAGTCCTCTCCCATTTACTGTCCAACTTACTGGTGCGGTGATTGTTCTTTAACCACACGGTATCCCCCACAGCCAAGGGCTCTGCATGGGCCACCAAATCATAGTCTTTTTGTTGTCGCTCCCGGGCACCTTCCATGCGCTCCAGGACAATTTCTTTGGCATTAAGCAGGCGCCTTTGATGTTCCGTTACCCAGTCAGTTTTAGGCAGGGGATTAATGTCATCCAGCACTTGTACATCCAGGGAATGGTCTGCAGGCAATTTACCCTGACGCCCAAACAACAGGTAGAAAGGAGTGTATCCAGTGGAACAATGGATAGTATTATTGTACGTATACATGAGCTGTGGTAGCAGGTTAGGCCAATCTCCTCTGGTCTCAGGAGGCACGGCTCTCAACATTTCAATCAAGGTCTGATTCATCTTTTCACAGAGTCCATTACCTTGTGGATGATAGGCTGTGGTCCGGACCTTTTGGCAATTGTGTAGTCGGCACAGCTCCTGGAACAGATGAGACTCAAACGCAGACCCCTGGTCAGTGAGGATCTTTTCTGGGCAGCCGTAAGGCAGGAGGAAGTGTTTCCAGAACAACTCAGCGGTCATCTTGGCTGTCAGGTCCTTCACAGGCACTGCTACGGCAAACTTAGTGAAATGGTCAATAATAGTCATAGCATAGGTATACCCTGAGCGACTGGGCTCCAACTTTACGTGATCAATAGCAACCAGCTCAAGAGATGCGGTACTTATAATAGGGTGCAGCGGTGCTCTCTGATCATGGTGTTCACCTCTCTTCAGGGCACAGGCTGTACATTCCCGACACCACTTCTCAATGTCCTCTCTGATTCCAACCCAGTAGAACCGCCTACGGACAGTGGCCTCAGTCTTTTGCACCCCAAAATGTCCAGACCTATCATGATACATTTCTAGAACCATACCTGCATCACGACGTGGGATGAGGATCTGGTGCACTCTGTCATTTGACACTGGATCCAGGCTTCTTCGCAGCAATAGGCCTTTTTGAAGGAACAGTTGTTGACGTTGCCTCCACAATTTGACGAGTTCTGGGTCTGCGGTCTTTCGCCGAATTCTTTCAGGGGTTCTGCCACTGATGAAGAAGTCCAACAGTTCACCGAGAACTCTACTCTCTGATTGCAACTTAATCCACTTTTCTTCTCTGGATGCAGGCTTATCAAAGGATGGAGGGTCAGAGGTTCCACCGTTGGCAGCTTGAGCTTGGTCCTGTTGAGCAAACCCGTTATAAAATGCTGGCATCTCTACATCTTCCCAGGCATCCCGTTTGTCATCTGGTGCTATCTCAGTGGGGAGCCTTGACAGGGCATCAGCATTATCGTTTGAACGGCCAGCCCGGTATTTTAGAGTGAAGTCGTAATTAGCAAGGCGGGAGGCCCATCTCTGTTCTAAGGCCCCCAGTTTAGCGGTATTCAGGTGGGCTAGAGGGTTATTATCAGTGAAGGCAATAAATGGAGTAGCAGCCAAATAGTCCTTGAACTTTTCTGTTACCGCCCACACTAAGGCCAGAAACTCCAATTTGAAAGAGCTATAATTCTAATCATTCTTTTCGGCTCCCTTTAAGGACTGGCTGGCGTAAGCTATCACTCTCTCTTTCCCTCTTGCACTTGAGCCAGCACTGCTCCCAGACCTTTCTTACTGGCATCTGTGTAAAGGTGAAATGGCTTACTGTAATCTGGGTACCCCAGCACAGGAGGTTCAGTCAACTTCTTCTTTAATAACTGAAACGCAACCTCTCTCTCTTCATTCCATTCAATGGGGACAGGAGTCTTTGGGCTCTTTTTGGTTGCCCCTCAGGAGTTCCTGGATTGGATCCGCTATTTGAGCGAAGTGGGGGATAAAGCGCCGGTAGTAGCCAGCGAAGCTAAGGAAACTCCTCACTTCCTTCACTGTAGTGGGGACCGGCCAATTTCGGACAGCAGCCAACTTATCAGGATCAGGCTGGACCCCTCTGCGCTTACAACATGTCCCAAGTATTTTACAGCAGGTTTCAGCAGGTGACATTTGGACGGTTTAATCTTGAGGCCGTATTTAATAAGGATTTCAAACACCTCAGCTAAATGCTTTAAATGGTCCTCATACGTTTTAGAATAGATGATAACGTCATCCAGGTACAACAGCACCGTCTCAAAGTTCTTATGGCCTAAGCACCGCTCCATTAATCTTTGAAAGGTCCCGGGGCATTACACAGTCCAAATGGCATGCAATTAAATTCAAACAGGCCCATAGGGGTGGTGAAAGCAGTCTTTTCCCTATCTTCAGGGGCCATGGGCACTTGCCAATATCCGCTGGTTAAATCTAAGGTGGAGAAATAGGCGGAGGAGCCTAGAGCAGTTAGAGACTCCTCAATACGTGGCAATGGGTAAGCATCTTTGTGAGTGATCTGATTTATCTTTCTATAGTCTACACAAAACCGGATGCCACCATCTTTCTTTTTACTAAAACCAGGGGGCAGCCCAGGGACTACGACTGTCCCGGATTACGTTTGAGTCTTTCATTTCTTGGATCATCTCTTTAACAGTTTGGTATGAAGTTGGTGGTATGGGTCTATACCTCTCTTTAATGGGAGGATGAGAGCCAGTGGGTATGGTGTGTTGGATGACACTGACCTCTCCATAGTCCGTTGCATGCTTACTGAAGGCTTGATGGTGTTGCTTTACTAGGTTCAGGAGTCCCTCTAGTTGATGTTGCGGGGTAGCTTCGTCCCCGACATGGAGTTCCTTCCACCAGGGCACTGGAGAGTCGTCCGCAGGAAGAGGTCCTCGAGTGGCAGCTGATGGCTTCTCGGTGACAGGCAGGCGGATGACGTCCTGGAAGGATACCTGGGAAAGCTGGGCAACAGGACAGTGCTTAGTAAGCACAGCAGGGTGATCGCTGAGGTTAATCAGACGGACAGGTACTTTACCTTGGGAGACGGTCGCCAGGCACTTGGCAGCTCTCACATATGGGTAGTTCTCCATCTGGACAGGTTCCACCAGGGCCGGATAGTCTTGGCCCTGGACTCCCAGGACAGCACGGCACCACAGGAGGGTTTGGGAGTTTGGAGGTAGAGTCACTGGTCTATTATCACGGATCCTGGCGGTGCAGATCTCTCCTTTTTCATTTGCAAACCTCTGCTGAGCACACAGTACGCTGATAGTCTTTTGAAGGACCTTCTTGGAGGCAGAGGAAGCTGCAGGCAGGGACTGATGGAGAGCTTCAAGTACCTCAGGGTAGCAATTTTTGAAAACATTAGTCCCAACAATCACAGGGTGACCCCTTTATCCTCGGTTTGTACCACGATCACTCCTTGCTGTGGTAAAGTGGCTTCACCCACCTGGAGCGTGGGTTCCCAGTATCCATGGACTTTTATGGGCTTACCATTGCTTGCAATTATCTCCAACCAGGACTCAGGTGGCTGGGTAAGCAGGCTGGAACTCCAGAACTGATTAAAGGTGGACTGCTGAATAGTGGTGACTTGAGATCCAGTGTCCAGCAACGCTTCAAAAGGCACTCCATTGATCCGGACGTTTATTTTGGGACGGGACCCCACATAACGGGCATCCAGTTTGGATCCCTTGGACCTGTTGTTCTACCTCCCGAGGGGCGGTCCTCAGCCTCGAGGGTGACCCGCTTAACTGCCAGCAAGTAGATTCAGTATGACCCAACTTCTTGCAGTAATTACAGGAAGGCCGCTTGCGGTTCCTAAACCGGTCACTTGAACGTCTTCCAGGATCTCTGGGATAAACTTCTTGATACGCAGGGGGCCAGGCTTTTGAGGCAAAAGGAGTTCATCTTCCAGCATTAAGGGTTTCTCCCACTCTTCCAGTTTCCTGCAGACTTTTCCAGGCTCTTAGTGAGGTAATTGACCTGTTCCATCAGAGCAGCTACTGTATCAGGAACTGGAGTCTGGGCGGCTTGGCTGGCCCCTGGCAGGCTGGTATCCGTCAGCTTAGGATTACGGACAGGAGGCTCGGGATGGGCCACTGGTTCCGTTGGTAGATGTTGTCCCAGAATACTGATGGCCAGTTCTTTAAAGTCCAGGAAAATACTGTTAGGGTGCTGAGCCGACAACATTTTCAATTGTGTTTTTAAAGATTCGCTATTCACACCCGCAATAAATTGCTCTCTCAGAGTTTGATCCTGGGTGTCAACCTCTCTAGGGTCTATATGAATGACGGCCCTCCAGGCCTCTTGGAGGGATAAAGCAAAATCACGGAGTGACTCACCAGCCTTTTGTTTCTTACTGAAGAAGCGCATCTTTATTTCAGACACCGTCCTGACTTCAAAGGTAGTGCTGAGGCGGTCAAAGATCTGCTCTATGGTACTCCTCTCAGAACTGGGCCAGGACATGACTTCTCGACGGGCCGCTCCTTCCAACTGAGCTAACAGAATCTCCATTTGCTGCTCCGGGTTAATAGGATAGAGCCGGAACAGAGCCAGGATTTTGTCTTGGAAGTCTTTTAAATTATGAGCCTCCCGGCATAACGGGGAAACCATGGAGCCCCAAAGTAGTATGGCATCGTCAGCGGCATCATGTTGGCAGGCGCCATACCGCTAGTGGCCACTGGCTCCCTGGGAGCAGGCTGCTCGGCTACTTCTGAGTCCGACATGATGCAGATTAATTGGTTGAGCGGTCCCTTTAAGAGGTAGCGACAGGTCCGATGTCGCGCTGGCGGGGTTACTGGCCGGTGAGCGCGATCGATGGACAGAGTCCGGTATCCCCTTTTGGGCCTTACTAACCAGGCGACCCCTCTCCGGTGTAGAATTATTTCTCCCAGGAGTTTGTACTTACTCCGGTGCAGGCGGTCCAAATCTCGCGAGATCCGGAAGGACGTCTTCGGGAATCCCTTGCGCAGCGTCCCTTCCCGCGAGGACGTCGGGCTGGAGGGGCGGAGCTTCGGACTCGCTCCGACGGGGAACAGCGTCTGCGTTCTTCCAAGTCCAAGGTAGGTGGAGTCCAGCTTGGGAAATTTGAATAAAGTGGTGACGCTGCAGAGTTTGGCGCTAAGTTTTCCCGCCAGCAATGAGTAGTGATGGCGCAGTAGATAAGTCCACAGTTCAGGCGGCCATCTTGGGCACCATGATGCATCAATTCAATGACAGCAAGCAGCGGTAGTAAAACAGCATAAAAGTCCACAAAAATGCACTTTGAAGTGGCGATTTTCTTCCTCTTGATAGCGCAACACTGCACAGCGCTTTCTGGAAGTTTTTGGGACACTTTTCTGTACGTTTTAGGTCCGCAAGGTTTACTTCAAATAAACAGGCGTTTTGTCACTTGGCAAACTGGTTAAGGCACAAAGTTCACGTTTTTGTTCACAGTCCGTAAAACGTGCGGATCCTGTTCGTGACGCCAAAATGTAGCATCCCCAAGTCAGGGCAATGTGTGTGACTAACCTGGGGGATGCCAGTGATGGAGAGGCCGGCACGCTGTTCCTCTGGGGCACTCTCTGGGTTCTTGAGGGACACAGCCAGGTGGAATGTGAGGTGCCCTTGGTGTTGTAGTTTAACGTGCCTCTGGCTAAGTCCCTGATGTGTCGTGACGCCAGTGCCAGTAAACGGTGGCACACCGTATTTATAGTAGGAATAACAGAGGTGCAGACTTGTAACTTGAAAACAGAACTCCAACTTTACTGAAACAGTGGAAAATACAGCAGGCAACCTCTTAACACAGTTCTTGTTGCAGAAAATAGACTTTTGTGTAGTCGCAGTCACAGCAGGCTTACATCCAGCAAGGTATAACAGAGGGTAAAATAACAGGACTTAGAGTTGCAGGTGAACCTTACTTTCTTCCTGACTTGTCCTGACTGGAATTGATGCTTCAAGGCCCCAATGCCCTACTTCTGGCTTATATCCTTGAATCTCCAGTAGACAGTGTACCTCCTCTTGACATTTAGTACCTCTTGCTCTAGGGATTGCCTCTGCTTGACTTCTGCTGACTTGCTTAGGCCTGAGACATGTGGCCTTCACAGACTCCAGGGTCTGCACTAACACTAGCCTGCCTTGGCCTACCTATATATATCCCTGCTCACCAGTTCCCCTAGTGGTCTAACACCTACATGACAACCTTCACATTGCTGCAGGCAATTATATGAAATACTTAAAGGAACATAACAGATTGGTAGTAAACGGGTATTAAAGTGCCCGTATACTGCAGGAGCACCATTACTGTGGGAGCACCATTACTGTGGGGGCACCATTACTGTGGGGAGCACCATTACTGTGGGAGCACCATTACTGTGGGGGCACCATTACTGTGGGAGCACCATTACTGTGGGAGCACCATAACTGTGGGGGCACCATTACTGTGGGGGCACCATTACTGTGGGAGCACCATTACTGTGGGGGCACCATTACTGTGGGGGCACCATTACTGTGGGGGCACCATTACTGTGGGAGCACCATTGCTGTGGGGGCACCATTACTGTGGGAGCACCATTACTGTGGGGAGCACCATTACTGTGGGGAGCACCATTACTGTGGGGGCACCATTACTGTGGGGAGCACCATTACTGTGGGAGCACCATTACTGTGGGGGCACCATTACTGTGGGAGCACCATTACTGTGGGAGCACCATTACTGTGGGGAGCACCATTACTGTGGGGGCACCATTACTGTGGGGGCACCATTACTGTGGGGGCACCATTGCTGTGGGAGCACCATTACTGTGGGGGCACCATTACTGTGGGGGCACCATTACTGTGGGGAGCACCATTACTGTGGGGAGCACCATTACTGTGGGAGCACCATTACTGTGGGGGCACCATTACTGTGGGAGCACCATTACTGTGGGGGCACCATTACTGTGGGAGCACCATTACTGTGGGAGCACCATTACTGTGGGGGCACCATTACTGTGGGGGCACCATTACTGTGGGAGCACCATTACTGTGGGGAGCACCATTACTGTGGGAGCACCATTACTGTGGGGAGCACCATTACTGTGGGGGCACCATTACTGTGGGAGCACCATTACTGTGGGAGCACCATTACTGTGGGAGCACCATTACTGTGGGGGCACCATTACTGTGGGAGCACCATTACTGTGGGGAGCACCATTACTTTGGGGGCACCATTACTGTGGGGGCACCATCACTGTGGGGGCACCATTACTGTGGGGGCACCATTACTTTGGGGGCACCATTACTGTGGGGGCACCATTACTGTGGGGGCACCATTACTGTGGGAGCACCATTACTGTGGGGAGCACCATTACTGTGGGGAGCACCATTACTGTGGGGGCACCATTACTGTGGGGGCACCATTACTGTGGGAGCACCATTACTTTGGGGAGCACCATTACTTTGGGGGCACCATCACTGTGGGGGCACCATCACTGTGGGGGCACCATTACTGTGGGGGCACCATTACTGTGGGGGCACCATTACTGTGGGGGCACCCTGGCACAGCATCAGCTTAGCACAGTTCTTTTTGCAGCATAGTTTTGGGGAGCACAGCTTCTCAATATTGGGGGTGCATGATGGGATGTTAATTGGAGGATGATGGAAAAGTAGTAAACTAAGATGTCTGTCAAACTCTGCAGAGACGTGAGATGGCTGAAATAAATTATCATGGTGGTCTGGTCTAAATGGAGAAGAGGAAGAAGAGAACATCTACTGTACATCAGAGGAGACGTCACTGGATATCAGAGGTAGGTGGCGCTTTCACATCTGCGTTAGTGATCCTGGCAGGCTGTTCCTGCAGAGAATTCACTGGATCCGGCTCCGCTGGATGCAGACAGAATGCCCCCAGCCCCATTAACTATAATGGGGTCTGGCAGAGATTCGGCCACAATCTGGCAAAAATGCAGAGAATCAGCCCATAAACCTCTGCATGCCTGAGTGTGTGTCCAGCCGATTCCTTGCATGTTCTGCCGGATTAGGTGGCCGGATCGTACTGCCGCAGGTGTGAAAGTAGCCTTACCCTGTATGTATTGCTGTATCTAATGTTAGAATAGAATAGGTTAGGTTGAGAATTTGGCATAGGGGTGGGGACCCAGGCACATTTTTTGCACAGGGGCCCTCTGCTGTCTGTGTCCGCACCTGGCACTATAGATGACTACAATATACAGTATAATCCCTGCACCATGCTGTACAATATACGGAATAATCCATACACCATGCCGTATAATATACAGAATAATCCATACACCAAGCGGTACAATATACAGTATAATCTATACACCATGCTGTACAATATACAGTATAATCCATACACCATGCCGTACAATATACGGAATAATCCATACACCATGCCGTACAATATACAGTATAATCCATACACCATGCCGTACAATATACAGTATAATCCATACACCATGCCGTACAATATACAGTATAATCTATACACCATGCCGTACAATATACATTATAATCTATACACCATGCCGTACAATATACAGTATAGGTCATACACCATGCCGTACAATATACAGTATAATCTATACACCATGCCGTACAATATACATTATAATCTATACACCATGCCGTACAATATACAGTATAATCCATACACCATGCTGTACAATATACGGAATAATCCATACACCATGCCGTACAATATACATTATAATCCATACACCATGCCGTACAATATACAGAATAATCCATACACCATGCCGTACAATATACAGTATAATCCATACACCATGCCGTACAATATACGGAATAATCCATACACCATGCCGTACAATATACAGTATAATCTATACACCATGCCGTACAATATACAGTATAATCTATACACCATGCCGTACAATATACAGTATAATCCATACACCATGCCGTACAATATACAGTATAATCTATACACCATGCTGTACAATATACAGTATAATCTATACACCATGCCGTACAATATACAGTATAATCCATACACCATGCCGCATAATATACAGTATAATCCCTGCACCATGCCGCATAATATACAGTATAATCCATACACCATGCTGTACAATATACAGTATAATCTATACACCATGCCGTATAATATACAGTATAATCCATACACCATGCCGTATAATATACAGTATAATCCATACACCATGCCGCATAATATACAGTATAATCCATACACCATGCCGTATAATATACATTATAATCCATACACCATGCTGTACAATATACAGTAATAATCCATACACCATGCCTGCATAATATACAGTATAATCCATACACCATGCCGTATAATATACAGTATAATCCATACACCATGCCGCATAATATACAGTATAATCCCTGCACCATGCCGTACAATATACGGAATAATCCATACACCATGCCGTATAATATACAGTATAATCTATACACCATGCCGTACAATATACATTATAATCCATACACCATGCCGTATAATATACAGTATAATCCATACACCATGCCGCATAATATACAGTATAATCCATACACCATGCCGTAGAATATACAGAATAATCCATACACCATGCCGTACAATATACAGTATAATCCCTGCACCATGCCGCATAATATACAGTATAATCCATACACCATGCCGCATAATATACAGTATAATCCATACACCATGCCGTACAATATACAGTATAATCCATACACCATGCCGTACAATATACAGTATAATCCATACACCATGCCGTATAATATACATTATAATCCATACACCATGCCGTATAATATACATTATAATCCATACACCATGCCGTATAATATACAGTATAATCCATACACCATGCCGCACAATATACATTATAATCCATACACCATGCCGTACAATATACAGTATAATCCATACACCATGCCGCATAATATACAGTATAATCCATACACCATGCAGTACAATATACAGTATAATCTATACACCATGCCGTACAATATACATTATAATCCATACACCATGCCGCATAATATACATTATAATCCATACACCATGCCGCATAATATACAGTATAATCCATACACCATGCCGTACAATATACAGTATAATCCATACACCATGCCGCATAATATACAGTATAATCCATACACCATGCCGCATAATATACAGTATAATCCATACACCATGCCGTACAATATACAGTATAATCCATACACCATGCCGTATAATATACAGTATAATCCATACACCATGCCGTATAATATACAGTATAATCCATACACCATGCAGTACAATATACAGTATAATCCATACACCATGCCGCATAATATACATTATAATCCATACACCATGCCGCATAATATACATTATAATCCATACACCATGCCGTATAATATACAGATATAATCCATACACCATGCCGTACAATATACAGTATAATCCATACACCATGCCGCATAATATACAGTATAATCCATACACCATGCCGCACAATATACAGTGTGACGGAACGCCTGCCTCCCCGACTGGGTGCCTCCGTCGACCGATGCGCCTAGTGCTTGCCAAGGACCTTCAGCACTGCACTCGACACCAGAACCACCTCAAACCCCACGAACCGCCTCAGCTTAGTTTGGGCTTTCGCCTGCACTCTCCTTAGTCCAGAGAGCGAAACAGGAACAAGAACAGCCCTCACAAGAGCTAGGGATTATACTCTGGAGAGTATAATGAATATAGCAATCCCCAGAGCGTAGTTCTCCAATCCCCAAACATGAGCCCAGACTTCATGAAGGGTAGAACAGGACACTTTAATGACAGCCAGCACTCACAATTTATACAGATCCACAGGCCAGGGCACACCCTCTGCCTGGGATACAGATAACTCAGACAATAGACTAACATAATATACATACACAGTTCAGGTGGTCTAACATTATAACGCTAATCAAACAGACCCCCTCCAGTGTCTTAATGATGAATAGGAGAGAGGAGACACATGTGATGGGATTATCTCCTGAGTGTATCAGAGGGTGATCTCCTCCTCTACCCCAGAGTCAGCTACTTAATCCCATCACTAGCGCAACAGAACATAGGGACAAATGAACCAACACCTCTCCTGGGAGCCTCAGTGCAGAGTTAACCCTTCTTGTATTGCTGGGGTCACCCCTGCACCTTCAATGGACAACAGGAAGGATAAGGCCTATAAAGTCCACACATAAATCAGGGCTCACTGTTCCCTGTAACCCCCAAGAGGTCTGAGGGGGTCTCCATGGGTCTGGGTCCATAGTCCGTAGGAAGGAGGCTAGCTCTCAGTCTTCTCCAGCAGCCCCAGTGACGGTTCAGTCCATCACATACAGTATAATCCATACACCATGCCGTACAATATACATTATAATCCATACACCATGCCGTACAATATACAGTATAATCCATACACCATGCCGTACAATATACAGTATAATCTATACACCATGCCGTACAATACACAGTATAATCCATACACCATGCCGTACAATATACAGTATAATCTATACACCATGCTGTACAATATACAGTATAATCTATACACCATGCCGTACAATATACATTATAATCCATACACCATGCCGTACAATATACAGAATAATCTATACACCATGCCGTACAATATACAGTATAATCCATACACCATGCCGTACAATATACAGTATAATCCCTGCACCATGCCGTACAATATACAGAATAATCCATACACCATGCCGTACAATATACGGAATAATCCATACACCATGCCGTACAATATACATTATAATCCATACACCATGCCGTACAATATACAGAATAATCTATACACCATGCCGTACAATATACAGTATAATCCATACACCATGCCGTATAATATACAGTATAATCTATACACCATGCCGCATAATATACAGTATAATCCATACACCATGCCGTATAATATACATTATAATCCATACACCATGCCGTATAATATACAGTATAATCCATACACCATGCCGTACAATATACAGTATAATCTATACACCATGCCGCATAATATACATTATAATCCATACACCATGCCGCATAATATACAGTATAATCCATACACCATGCAGTACAATATACAGTATAATCTATACACCATGCCGCATAATATACATTATAATCCATACACCATGCCGCATAATATACATTATAATCCATACACCATGCCGCATAATATACAGTATAATCCATACACCATGCCGCATAATATACAGTATAATCCATACACCATGCCGCATAATATACAGTATAATCCATACACCATGCCGCATAATATACAGTATAATCCATACACCATGCCGCATAATATACAGTATAATCCATACACCATGCCGTATAATATACAGTATAATCCATACACCATGCCGTATAATATGCAGAATAATCCATACACCATGCCGTATAATATACAGTATAATCCATACACCATGCCGCATAATATACAGTATAATCCATACACCATGCCGTACAATATACAGTATAATCCATACACCATGCCGCATAATATGCAGAATAATCCATACACCATGCCGTACAATATTCAGTATAATCCCTGCACCATGCCGTATAATATACAGTATAATCCATACACCATGCCGTACAATATACAGAATAATCCATACACCATGCCGTATAATATACAGTATAGATCATACACCATGCCGCATAATATACAGTATAATCCATACACCATGCCGCATAATATACGGAATAATCCATACACCATGCCGTATAATATACAGTATAATCCATACACCATGCCGCATAATATACATTATAATCCATACACCATGCCGTATAATATACAGAATAATCCATACACCATGCCGTACAATATACAGTATAATCCATACACCATGCCGTATAATATACAGTATAATCCATACACCATGCCGTACAATATACATTATAATCCATACACCATGCCGTACAATATACAGTATAATCCATACACCATGCCGCATAATATACAGTATAATCCATACACCATGCCGTACAATATACATTATAATCCATACACCATGCCGTACAATATACAGAATAATCCATACACCATGCCGTACAATATACAGTATAATCCATACACCATGCCGTACAATATACAGTATAATCCATACACCATGCCGTACAATATACAGTATAATCCATACACCATGCCGTACAATATGCAGAATAATCCATACACCATGCCGTACAATATACAGTATAATCCATACACCATGCCGTACAATATACAGTATAATCCATACACCATGCCGTACAATATACAGTATAATCCATACACCATGCCGTACAATATGCGGAATAATCCATACACCATGCCGTACAATATTCAGTATAATCCCTGCACCATGCCGTACAATATACAGTATAATCCATACACCATGCCGTACAATATACAGTATAATCCATACACCAAGCCGTACAATATACAGTATAGGTCATACACCAAGCCGTACAAAGTATACAGTATAATCCATACACCAAGCCGTACAATATACAGTATAATCCATACACCATGCCGTACAATATACAGTATAGGTCATACACCATGCTGTACACAGTATACAGTATAATCCATACACCATGCCGTACAATATACATTATAATCCATACACCATGCCGTACAATATACAGAATAATCCATACACCATGCCGTACAATATACATTATAATCCATACACCATGCCGTACAGTATACAGTATAATCCATACACCATGCCGTACAATATACATTATAATCCATACACCATGCCGTACAATATACAGTATAATCCATACACCATGCCGTACAATATACAGTATAATCCATACACCATGCCGTACAATATACAGTATAATCCATACACCATGCCGTACAATATACAGTATAATCCATACACCATGCCGTACAATATACAGTATAATCCATACACCATGCCGTACAATATACAGTATAATCCATACACCATGCCGTACAATATACAGTATAATCCATACACCATGCCGTACAATATACAGTATAATCCATACACCATGCCGTACAATATACAGTATAATCCCTGCACCATGCCGTACAATATACAGAATAATCCATACACCATGCCGTACAATATACGGAATAATCCATACACCATGCCGTACAATATACAGTATAATCCATACACCATGCCGTACAATATACAGAATAATCTATACACCATGCCGTACAATATACAGTATAATCCATACACCATGCCGTACAATATACAGTATAATCTATACACCATGCCGTACAATATACAGTATAATCCATACACCATGCCGTACAATATACGGAATAATCCATACACCATGCCGCATAATATACAGTATAATCCATACACCATGCCGTATAATATACAGTATAATCCATACACCATGCCGTACAATATACAGTATAATCCATACACCATGCCGTATAATATACAGTATAATCCATACACCATGCCGTATAATATACAGTATAATCCATACACCATGCCGTACAATATACAGTATAATCTATACACCATGCCGCATAATATACAGTATAATCCATACACCATGCCGTATAATATACGGAATAATCCAACAAGAGACACACGAACCCTGGAAGCAGCCGAACAGGAAAAGCCCTAGGAACAGCTTACACTCCTGGCAATCAGCATACAGTCAAATCACCCCCAATAACGAGACGACACTTCGTTTTGAGGGTCAAGCAGGAACTCTTTTCCTGGGGCATACAGCCTCTTTTATTACACTCCACAAACATAGTACGGCCCACAGGGGTTTGAAATACAACCAATCAATCCGTACAATAAACACAGACACTCCCACACAAAATACAGCAACCAATCAACATACAGCCAGATATATCACAACCCCACATGGCTGGTCCATTGTGGATGCTGATTAGGTCACAGCAATGTCCATTGTGGATGCTGATTAGGTCACAGCAATGTCCATTGTGGATGATGATTAGGTCACAGGTAATATCCATTGTGGATGCTGATTAGGTCACAGGTAATGTCCATTCTGGATGCTGATTAGGTGACAGCAATGTCCATTGTGGATGATGATTAGGTCACAGGTAATGTCCATTGTGAATGTGGATTAGGTCACAGGTAATATCCATTGTGAATGCTGATTAGGTCACATGTCCATTGTGGATGATGATTAGGTCACAGGTGATGTCCATTGTGGATGCTGATTAGGTCACAGGTAATGTCCATTGTGGATGCTGATTAGGTCACAGGTAATGTCCATTGTGGATGATGATTAGGTCACAGGTGATGTCCATTGTGGATGCTGATTAGGTCACAGGTAATGTCCATTGTGGATGATGATTAGGTCACAGGTAATGTCCATTGTGGATGCTGATTAGGTCACAGGTAATGTCCATTGTGGATGATGATTAGGTCACAGGTAATGTCCATTGTGGATGATGATTAGGTCACAGGTAATGTCCATTGTGGATGATGATTAGGTCACAGGTAATGTCCATTGTGGATGCTGATTAGGTCACAGCTAATGTCCATTGTGGATGCTGATTAGGTCACAGGTAATGTCCATTGTGGATGCTGATTAGGTCACAGGTAATGTCCATTGTGGATGCTGATTAGGTCACAGGTAATGTCCATTGTGGATGATGATTAGGTCACAGGTAATGTCCATTGTGGATGATGATTAGGTCACAGGTAATGTCCATTGTGGATGATGATTAGGTCACAGGTAATGTCCATTGTGGATGATGATTAGGTCACAGGTAATGTCCATTGTGGATGATGATTAGGTCACAGGTAATGTCCATTGTGGATGCTGATTAGGTCACAGGTAATGTCCATTGTGGATGATGATTAGGTCACAGGTAATGTCCATTGTGGATGATGATTAGGTCACAGGTAATGTCCATTGTGGATGATGATTAGGTCACAGGTAATGTCCATTGTGGATGCTGATTAGGTCACAGGTAATGTCCATTGTGGATGATGATTAGGTCACAGGTAATGTCCATTGTGGATGATGATTAGGTCACAGGTAATGTCCATTGTGGATGATGATTAGGTCACAGGTAATGTCCATTGTGGATGATGATTAGGTCACAGGTAATGTCCATTGTGGATGCTGATTAGGTCACAGGCAATGTCCATTGTGGATGATGATTAGGTCACAGGCGACGTCCATTGTGAATGTTGATTAGGTCACAGGTAATGTCCATTGTGGATGATGATTAGGTCACAGGTAATGTCCATTGTGGATGTTGATTAGGTCACAGGTAATGTCCATTGTGGATGATGATTAGGTCACAGGCAATGTCCATTGTGAATGGTGATTAGGTCACAGCAATGTCCATTGTGGAATTCTGATTAGGTCACAGGTAATGTCCATTGTGGATGCTGATTAGGTCACAGCAATGTCCATTGTGGAATTCTGATTAGGTCACAGGTAATGTCCATTGTGGATGATGATTAGGTCACAGGTAATGTCCATTGTGGATGCTGATTAGGTCACAGGTAATGTCCATTGTGGATGCTGATTAGGTCACAGGTAATGTCCATTGTGAATGCCAACTGTCATTGGGGCCATAGTCGCAGGGTAAGAGGCTAGCAAGCATGCCTCTCCAAGAAACTGGGGCAGACTCTGGTACAGGGTCCAGTCCGCTACAATGCCGTACAATATACAGTATAATCCATACACCATGCCGTACAATATACGGAATAATCCATACACCATGCCGTAGAATATACAGAATAATCCATACACCATGCCGTAGAATATACAGAATAATCCATACACCATCCTGTACAATATACAGTATAATCCATACACCATGCCGTACAATATACAGTATAATCCATACACCATGCCGTACAATATACAGTGTGACGGAACGCCTGCCTCCCCGACTGGGTGCCTCCGTCGACCGATGCGCCTAGTGCTTGCCAAGGACCTTCAGCACTGCACTCGACACCAGAACCACCTCAAACCCCTGAACCGCCTCAGCTTAGTTTGGGTTTTCGCCGTACCTCTCCTTAGTCCAGAGAGCGAAACAGGAACAAGAACAGCCCTCACAAGAGCGAGGGATTATACTCTGGAGAGTATAAGGAATATAGCAATCCCCAGAGCGTAGTTCTCCAATCCCCCAAACATGAGCCCAGACTTCATGAAGGGTAGAACAGGACACTCTAATGCCAGCCAGCACTCACAATTTATACAGATCCACAGGCCAGGGGCACACCCCCTCTGCCTGGGATACAGATAACTCAGACAATAGACTAACATAATATACATACACAGTTCTGGTGGTCTAACATTATAACGCAATCAAACAGACCCCCCCCCCCCTCCAGTGTCTTAATGATGAATAGGGAGAGAGGAGACACATGTGATGGGATTATCTCCTGAGTGTATCAGAGGGTGATCTCCTCCTCTACCCCAGAGTCAGCTACTTAATCCCATCACTAGCGCAACAGAACATAGGGACAAATGAACCAACACCTCTCCTGGGAGCCTCAGTGCAGAGTTAACCCTTCTTGTATTGCTGGGGTCACCCCTGCACCTTCAATGGACAACAGGAAGGATAAGGCCTATAAAGTCCACACATAAATCAGGGCTCACTGTTCCCTGTAACCCCCAAGAGGTCTGAGGGGGTCTCCATGGGTCTGGGTCCATAGTCCGTAGGAAGGAGGCTAGCTCTCAGTCTTCTCCAGCAGCCCCAGTGACGGTTCAGTCCATCACATACAGTATAATCCATACACCATGCCGTACAATATACAGTATAATCCATACACCATGCCGTACAATATACAGTATAATCCATACACCATGCCGTACAATATACAGTATAATCTATACACCATGCCGTACAATATACAGTATAATCCATACACCATGCCGTACAATATACGGAATAATCCAACAAGAGACACACGAACCCTGGAAGCAGCCGAACAGGAAAAGCCCTAGGAACAGCCTACACTCCTGGCAATCAGCATACAGTCAAATCACCCCCAATAACGAGACGACACTTCGTTTTGAGGGTCAAGCAGGAACTCTCCTGTCCTGGGGCATACAGCCTCTTTTATTTACACTCCACAAACATAGTACGGCCCACAGGGGTTTGAAATACAACCAATCAATCCGTACAATAAACACAGACACTCCCACACAAAATACAGCAACCAATCAACATACAGCCAGATATATCACAACCCCACATGCATGGTCCATTGTGGATGCTGATTAGGTCACAGCAATGTCCATTGTGGATGATGATTAGGTCACAGGTAATGTCCATTGTGGATGCTGATTAGGTCACAGGTAATGTCCATTGTGGATGCTGATTAGGTCACAGGCAATGTCCATTGTGGATGATGATTAGGTCACAGGCAATGTCCATTGTGGATGATGATTAGGTCACAGGTAATGTCCATTGTGGATGATGATTAGGTCACAGGTAATATCCATTGTGAATGCTGATTAGGTCACAATGTCCATTGTGGATGATGATTAGGTCACAGGCGATGTCCATTGTGGATGATGATTAGGTCACAGGTAATGTCCATTGTGGATGCTGATTAGGTCACAGGTAATGTCCATTGTGGATGATGATTAGGTCACAGGTAATGTCCATTGTGGATGCTGATTAGGTCACAGGCAATGTCCATTGTGAATGATGATTAGGTCACAGGTAATGTCCATTGTGGATGATGATTAGGTCACAGGTAATGTCCATTGTGGATGATGATTAGGTCACAGCAATGTCCATTGTGGATGATGATTAGGTCACAGGTAATGTCCATTGTGGATGCTGATTAGGTCACAGCAATGTCCATTGTGGATGTTGATTAGGTCACAGGTAATGTCCATTGTGAATGTTGATTAGGTCACAGGTAATGTCCATTGTGGATGCTGATTAGGTCACAGGTAATGTCCATTGTGGATGCTGATTAGGTCACAGGTAATGTCCATTGTGGATGATGATTAGGTCACAGGCGATGTCCATTGTGGATGATGATTAGGTCACAGGTAATGTCCATTGTGGATGCTGATTAGGTCACAGGTAATGTCCATTGTGGATGCTGATTAGGTCACAGGTAATGTCCATTGTGGATGATGATTAGGTCACAGGTAATGTCCATTGTGGATGCTGATTAGGTCACAGGTAATGTCCATTGTGGATGATGATTAGGTCACAGGTAATGTCCATTGTGGATGCTGATTAGGTCACAGGTAATGTCCATTGTGGATGATGATTAGGTCACAGGTAATGTCCATTGTGGATGATGATTAGGTCACAGGTAATGTCCATTGTGGATGATGATTAGGTCACAGGTAATGTCCATTGTGGATGATGATTAGGTCACAGGTAATGTCCATTGTGGATGATGATTAGGTCACAGGTAATGTCCATTGTGGATGATGATTAGGTCACAGGTAATGTCCATTGTGGATGATGATTAGGTCACAGGTAATGTCCATTGTGGATGCTGATTAGGTCACAGGTAATGTCCATTGTGGATGATGATTAGGTCACAGGTAATGTCCATTGTGGATGATGATTAGGTCACAGGTAATGTCCATTGTGGATGATGATTAGGTCACAGGTAATGTCCATTGTGGATGCTGATTAGGTCACAGGCAATGTCCATTGTGGATGATGATTAGGTCACAGGTAACGTCCATTGTGGATGATGATTAGGTCACAGGTAATGTCCATTGTGGATGATGATTAGGTCACAGGTAATGTCCATTGTGGATGTTGATTAGGTCACAGGTAATGTCCATTGTGAATGGTGATTAGGTCACAACAATGTCCATTGTGGAATTCTGATTAGGTCACAGGTAATGTCCATTGTGGATGCTGATTAGGTCACAGGTAATGTCCATTGTGGATGATGATTAGGTCACAGGTAATGTCCATTGTGGATGCTGATTAGGTCACAGGTAATGTCCATTGTGGATGGTGATTAGGTCACAGGTAATGTCCATTGTGCTTGCTGATTAGGTCACAGGTAATGTCCATTGTGGATGTTGATTAGGTCACAGGTAATGTCCATTGTGGATGATGATTAGGTCACAGGTAATGTCCATTGTGGATGATGATTAGGTCACAGGCAATGTCCATTGTGAATGGTGATTAGGTCACAGGTAATGTCCATTGTGAATGGTGATTAGGTCACAGCAATGTCCATTGTGGAATTCTGATTAGGTCACAGGTAATGTCCATTGTGGATGCTGATTAGGTCACAGGTAATGTCCATTGTGGATGCTGATTAGGTCACAGGTAATGTCCATTGTGAATGCCAACTGTCATTGGGGCCATAGTCGCAGGGTAAGAGGCTAGCAAGCATGCCTCTCCAAGAAACTGGGGCAGACTCTGGTACAGGGTCCAGTCCGCTACAATGCCGTACAATATACAGTATAATCCATACACCATGCCGTACAATATACGGAATAATCCATACACCATGCCGTAGAATATACAGAATAATCCATACACCATGCCGTAGAATATACAGAATAATCCATACACCATCCTGTACAATATACAGTATAATCCATACACCATGCTGTACAATATACAGTATAATCTATACACCATGCCGTACAATATACAGTGTGACGGAACGCCTGCCTCCCCGACTGGGTGCCTCCGTCGACCGATGCGCCTAGTGCTTGCCAAGGACCTTCAGCACTGCACTCGACACCAGAACCACCTCAAACCCCACGAACCGCCTCAGCTTAGTTTGGGTTTTCGCTGCACTCTCCTTAGTCCAGAGAGCGAAACAGGAACAAGAACAGCCCTCACAAGAGCTAGGGATTATACTCTGGAGAGTATAAGGAATATAGCAATCCCCAGAGCGTAGTTCTCCAATCCCCCAAACATGAGCCCAGACTTCATGAAGGGTAGAACAGGACACTTTAATGACAGCCAGCACTCACAATTTATACAGATCCACAGGCCAGGGGCACACCCCCTCTGCCTGGGATACAGATAACTCAGACAATAGACTAACATAATATACATACACAGTTCTGGTGGTCTAACATTATAACGCAATCAAACAGACCCCCTCCAGTGTCTTAATGATGAATAGGAGAGAGGAGACACATGTGATGGGATTATCTCCTGAGTGTATCATAGGGTGATCTCCTCCTCTACCCCGGAGTCAGCTACTTAATCCCATCACTAGCGCAACAGAACATAGGGACAAATGAACCAACACCTCTCCTGGGAGCCTCAGTGCAGAGTTAACCCTTCTTGTATTGCTGGGGTCACCCCTGCACCTTCAATGGACAACAGGAAGGATAAGGCCTATAAAGTCCACACATAAATCAGGGCTCACTGTTCCCTGTAACCCCTAAGAGGTCTGAGGGGGTCTCCATGGGTCTGGGTCCATAGTCCGTAGGAAGGAGGCTAGCTCTCAGTCTTCTCCAGCAGCCCCAGTGACGGTTCAGTCCATCACATACAGTATAATCCATACACCATGCCGTACAATATACAGTATAATCCATACACCATGCCGTACAATATACAGTATAATCCATACACCATGCCGTACAATATACAGTATAATCTATACACCATGCCGTACAATATACAGTATAATCCATACACCATGCCGTACAATATACGGAATAATCCAACAAGAGACACACGAACCCTGGAAGCAGCCGAACAGGAAAAGCCCTAGGAACAGCCTACACTCCTGGCAATCAGCATACAGTCAAATCACCCCCAATAACGAGACGACACTTCGTTTTGAGGGTCAAGCAGGAACTCTCCTTTCCTGGGGCATACAGCCTCTTTTATTTACACTCCACAAACATAGTACGGCCCACAGGGGTTTGAAATACAACCAATCAATCCGTACAATAAACACAGACACTCCCACACAAAATACAGCAACCAATCAACATACAGCCAGATATATCACAACCCCACATGCATGGTCCATTGTGGATGCTGATTAGGTCACAGCAATGTCCATTGTGGATGATGATTAGGTCACAGGTAATATCCATTGTGGATGCTGATTAGGTCACAGGTAATGTCCATTCTGGATGCTGATTAGGTGACAGCAATGTCCATTGTGGATGATGATTAGGTCACAGCAATGTCCATTGTGGATTATGATTAGGTCACTGGTAATGTCCATTGTGGATGATGATTAGGTCACAGGTAATGTCCATTGTGGATGATGATTAGGTCACAGGTAATATCCATTGTGAATGCTGATTAGGTCACATGTCCATTGTGGATGCTGATTAGGTCACAGGTAATGTCCATTGTGGATGCTGATTAGGTCACAGGTAATGTCCATTGTGGATGATGATTAGGTCACAGGTAATGTCCATTGTGGATGCTGATTAGGTCACAGGTAATGTCCATTGTGGATGATGATTAGGTCACAGGTAATGTCCATTGTGGATGATGATTAGGTCACAGGTAATGTCCATTGTGGATGATGATTAGGTCACAGGTAATGTCCATTGTGGATGATGATTAGGTCACAGGTAATGTCCATTGTGGATGCTGATTAGGTCACAGGTAATGTCCATTGTGGATGATGATTAGGTCACAGGTAATGTCCATTGTGGATGATGATTAGGTCACAGGTAATGTCCATTGTGGATGATGATTAGGTCACAGGTAATGTCCATTGTGGATGCTGATTAGGTCACAGGTAATGTCCATTGTGGATGATGATTAGGTCACAGGTAATGTCCATTGTGGATGATGATTAGGTCACAGGTAATGTCCATTGTGGATGATGATTAGGTCACAGGTAATGTCCATTGTGGATTCTGATTAGGTCACAGCAATGTCCATTGTGGATGATGATTAGGTCACAGGCGACGTCCATTGTGGATGATGATTAGTTCACAGGTAATGTCCATTGTGGATGATGATTAGGTCACAGGTAATGTCCATTGTGTATATTGATTAGGTCACAGGTAATGTCCATTGTGAATGGTGATTAGGTCACAGCAATGTCCATTGTGGAATTCTGATTAGGTCACAGGCGACGTCCATTGTGGATGCTGATTAGGTCACAGGTAATGTCCATTGTGGATGATGATTAGGTCACAGGTAATGTCCATTGTGGATGCTGATTAGGTCACAGGTAATGTCCATTGTGGATGCTGATTAGGTCACAGGTAATGTCCATTGTGGATGATGATTAGGTCACAGGTAATGTCCATTGTGGATGATGATTAGGTCACAGGTAATGTCCATTGTGGATGTTGATTAGGTCACAGGTAATGTCCATTGTGAATGGTGATTAGGTCACAGCAATGTCCATTGTGGAATTCTGATTAGGTCACAGGTAATGTCCATTGTGGATGATGATTAGGTCACAGGTAATGTCCATTGTGGATGCTGATTAGGTCACAGGTAATGTCCATTGTGAATGCCAACTGTCATTGGGGCCATAGTCGCAGGGTAAGAGGCTAGCAAGCATGCCTCTCCAAGAAACTGGGGCAGACTCTGGTACAGGGTCCAGTCCGCTACAATGCCGTACAATATACAGTATAATCCATACACCATGCCGTACAATATACATTATAATCCATACACCATTCCGTACAATATACATTATAATCCATACACCATTCCGTACAATATACATTATAATCCATACACCATGCCGTACAATATACAGTATAATCCATACACCATGCCGTACAATATACAGTATAATCCATACACCATGCCGTACAATATACAGTGTGACGGAACGCCTGCCTCCCCGACTGGGTGCCTCCGTCGACCGATGCGCCTAGTGCTTGCCAAGGACCTTCAGCACTGCACTCGACACCAGAACCACCTCAAACCCCACGAACCGCCTCAGCTTAGTTTGGGTTTTCGCCGTACCTCTCCTTAGTCCAGAGAGCGAAACAGGAACAAGAACAGCCCTCACAAGAGCTAGGGATTATACTCTGGAGAGTATAAGGAATATAGCAATCCCCAGAGCGTAGTTCTCCAATCCCCCAAACATGAGCCCAGACTTCATGAAGGGTAGAACAGGACACTTTAATGACAGCCAGCACTCACAATTTATACAGATCCACAGGCCAGGGGCACACCCCCTCTGCCTGGGATACAGATAACTCAGACAATAGACTAACTTAATATACATATACAGTTCAGGTGGTCTAACATTATAACGCAATCAAACAGACCCCCCCCCCCCCTCCAGTGTCTTAATGATGAATAGGGAGAGAGGAGACACATGTGATGGGATTATCTCCTGAGTGTATCAGAGGGTGATCTCCTCCTCTACCCCGGAGTCAGCTACTTAATCCCATCACTAGCGCAACAGAACATAGGGACAAATGAACCAACACCTTTCCTGGGAGCCTCAGTGCAGAGTTAACCCTTCTTGTATTGCTGGGGTCACCCCTGCACCTTCAATGGACAACAGGAAGGATAAGGCCTATAAAGTCCACACATAAATCAGGGCTCACTGTTCCCTGTAACCCCCAAGAGGTCTGAGGGGGTCTCCATGGGTCTGGGTCCATAGTCCGTAGGAAGGAGGCTAGCTCTCAGTCTTCTCCAGCAGCCCCAGTGACGGTTCAGTCCATCACATACAGTATAATCCATACACCATGCCGTACAATATACAGTATAATCCATACACCATGCCGTACAATATACGGAATAATCCATACACCATGCCGTACAATATACAGTATAATCTATACACCATGCTGTACAATATACAGTATAATCCATACACCATGCCGTACAATATACAGTATAATCTATACACCATGCTGTACAATATACAGTATAATCACATACCGTACAGTATACAGTATAATCTATACACCATGCCGTACAATATACAGTATAATCCATACACCATGCCGTACAATATACAGTATAATCCATACACCATGCCGTACAATATACAGTATAATCCATACACCATGCCGTACAATATACAGTATAATCCATACACCATGCCGTACAATATACAGTATAATCCATACACCATGCCGTACAATATACAGTATAATCCATATACACGCATGCCGTACAATATACAGTATAACACCTACACTGTGGGGTTATTGTGTATATTGTACGGCATGGTGTATGGATTATACTGTATATTGTACGGCATGGTGTATGGATTATACTGTATACTGTGTACAGCATGGTGTATGACCTATACTGTATATTGTATGGCATGGTGTATGACCTATACTGTATATTGTACGGCATGGTGTATGACCTATACTGTATATTGTATGGCATGGTGTATGACCTATACTGTATATTGTATGGCATGGTGTATGGATTATACTGTATATTGTATGGCATGGTGTATGACCTATACTGTATATTGTACGGCATGGTGCAGGACTATACTGTATATTGTATGGCATGGTGTATGACCTATACTGTATATTGTATGGCATGGGGTATGACCTATACTGTATATTGTATGGCATGGGGTATGGATTTTATAATGCATTCTGTACTGCATGGTGAAGGGGTACGGGTCCATTAACACGTCCGCAATTCTGTTCCGCATTTTGTAGAATGGAATTGCGGACCCATTCATTTCTATGGGGACACACTATGTCCTGCCCGCATCCACAATTGCGGATCCGCACTTCCAGGTCCGCATTTGAGTTCCCGAAAAAACAGAACATGTCCTATTCTTGTCTATTCTTGCGGACAAGAAAAAGCATTTTCTATATAGTTTCAGCGATGTGTGGTCCGCAAAATGCGGAACGCACATTGCCGGTGTCCGTGTTTTGTGGATCTACGGATCCGCAAAGCACACATGGGAGATCCGGGAGGGGGGTGGGCATACAGTTTTTTTGCTATAGGGCCCAGTCATTTCTAGCTACGCCCTTAGTTTTCCCTTAGTCGTAACAGCAGCACAGATGGGGTAACCACCCCCCGTGGACTGGCAGGACCGGCGGAATGTTTAATGAGCCCAAGACTAATAACTCAATTTAACAATTAAGTATCTCCTTAAAAGGAGGAAGTCAACCCCAGCCCACTATGTTTATAGCAAGAAAAAAACTAGACTTACTAGGGTGGGAAATTTGTGTGCTGCTGTTAGGACTAAGGGAAAACAAATTATCGTTAGAAACTAACGATTCCCTTACGTCCTACCAGCAGCACAGATGGGGAGATAGCAAGAAGAAACCCCTAGGGAGGGCCTTCCTGCCTGGCAGAAGTAAGAAAAGTCTGCCCAAAGGCCGAAACTCAGCTAGACTGGCATCTAGTCTATAATGGGAGATGAATGTCGATTCAGAGCTCCAGGAGGCAGCTTTGCAAATCATGTTGAGAGGCGGAAGACTCCTCTCGGCAAAAGAAGTAGCCACAACTCTAGTAGAGTGGGCCTTCACGAATCCTGGAGGTCCAGATTGTGGAGACAAAGGATTCCTTAATAGCCTCCTCAATCCACCGACTGATGGAAGGTTTGGATGCCTTATAGCCTTTAAACTTACCGGCAACAGGATTAGCAGATTCTCATCTTTCCTGAACTCCTTGATCTATCCACATAGATCCGGAGACATCTCGAGACGTCCAGAGGATGTCTAGCAGGTTCCTCGGAGGAGGTGGTAGATGTCGACAGAACCGAGAGGAATATCACCTGGTTGATGTTCTGGAAGGAAGGAACTTTAGGCCTACAATACGGGAGGAATCTAAGAAGGTCCCGGTCATGTAAGAAAATGGTATAGGGCTCATGTGCTGAGAGAGCTTGAAGCTCAGAGACCCTCTTGGCCAAAGTCACTGTAAGGAGAAACACAAACTTCCAAGTGACGAACTTGATGTCCACCTCCTCTAACGGTTCAAAGGGGGGAGATGCTAACCCCCTGAGAACTACTGAAAAACCCATTGAAGAAAGGGGTCTCAGTACTGTAGGCTTTAATCTTTCAGCTCCTTTAAGAAACCGTTTGATCAGCGGGTCCTGAGAAAAAAGCCTGTTAAGGCGAGCTGAGATGGCTGAAACTTGGACCTTTAGAGTAGAATGGCAAGGCCTCTATCAAGACCGTCTTGCAGGAACTGGAGGATAGCGGAGAGGGGCGGATCTGCAGACGCCACCTCAGTTGAGGTACAACAGGATGAGAATATCCTCATAATACAAGAGTAGGCTCTCTTGGTAGAGTCCGCTCTAGAATGAGACAGCGTTCTCAGGACCGACTCTGAAAGCCCTTTTATTCTGGGAAGGGACTGATCAACCTCCAGGCTGTCAGGTTGAATCTGTGCAGATCTGGGCAGAGGTGAGTGTCCCACGACACCAGGGTCTGCTGTGGGGGGATTCGACTCAACTGAGTGAGCTAGGTAAACCAGGATCTCTTCAGCCAAAACAGTATGATGGCTATCACCGAGGCCTGATCCTGACGGATTTTCATCAATACCCTCGGTATCATGGAAAAGGGAGGGAAGATGTAAGCCAGCCTGAACCTCCAGGATATTGACAGAGCGTCTAACGCCAGGGGGTTGTCCTCCCTGTAGAGGGAGCAGAACCTCTCCACCTTGGCATTGAACCTTGTTGCCATGAGATCCACCTCTGACATACCCACTTGAGGACTATCTGCTTGATTCTCCGGATGTAAAGACCACTCTACCGACGGAAGACCGCGGCTCAGCCGCTATCATATTGAGGGAGCCTTGAATGTGGATCGCAGATAAGTGGGAAGGTACAACTCTGCCTAATCCAGAATCACCCCGATCTCTGACAAGAGGGGAAGTGATCTCGTGCCTCCCTGCTGGTTGATGTAAAGTACCGCAGTCACATTGTCTGACTGGACTTTCACCGCTTTGCCCCGGATCTGAGGCCGAATAGCCGAATAGCTCGAATCTCGCAGAGATTGGATGAAAGAAGCCACTCCTGAGGAAACCAGGTCCCGTGAACTGGAGAGTCGTCTAGGTGAGCGTCCCAGCCTACTTGGGACGCATCCGTAGTCAATGTGACCCAGGTTGGCTGGCTCATAGACTTCCCGTCTAAAAGATGGCACCACCATCTGAGGGAATACAGAGTTTGCCAAGTCAGGGAGCACAGGGAGTTTAGCCCAGCAGGGCTGTCATTCCATTAGGAGAGGACCTCCTACTGTAGAGGGCGGAGGTGCCATAGAGCCCAAGGGACTGCTTCCGCAGACGCTGACATGAGCCCCAACATCTTCATGAGAGTCCGGTTTGGGACTTGCCGGGGAACGGAAAGGAACTTGACGTGTTCTGAACCCGGAATCTTCTTTCTGGAGTCAACTGGAGCGACATCCCAGTGGAGTCGATTATAAAGCCTAGATATCTTACTGAAGTCGACGGGCTCACGTTCGACTTCTACCAGCTGATGATCCAACCTAGGTGGAACAGAAAGGAGATTGTTACCTGAAGAAGTTGGGTTAGCTCCGCTAGAGCAGAGGCTTTCAAAAGCCAGTCGTCCAGATAAGGAATGATGGTCAGTCCTTGAAGCCTCAAAGCCGCCACCACAGAACCACCACCTTGGTAAAAGTGTGAGGGGCAGAAGAAATGCCAAAGGGAAGGGCAACAAACAGAAGACGCCTGACGACACCGGACACCTGGACCGTGATCCTGAGACACTTCCTGGAACCAGGATGGATCGGGATGTGCAGATATGCATCCTTGAGGTCCAGGGTTGCCATCACGTCTCCAGGATTGACGACGTGAACTACTGACCTGATGGTTTCTATACGAAACTTCACCTTCCTTATAAACCGATTGAAATATCTCAGATCGATAATCATCCGGAGATCTCCTGAAGCCTTGGGAACCAGAAAAACAGGTGAATAGATCCCTAGGCCCGTTCTCCTGCTGGAACCTCCTCCAGAGCCCCCTTGCAAATGTAGTCCTTTGGCTGTTCAGGCATGCTGGGAGTTGTAGTTTTGCAACAGCTGGAGGCACACTGGTTGGGAAACACTGCACTAGAGGACAGAACCCTCTAACGGCAGCTGTAACATCTGGAGTAGGGACAGCTGTCCTCCAGCAGAGCGCTGCAATGGTAGCCGGATAGATGCTTCCTCTTGGAATCCACTTTCCTGCCTTCTGAATCCTGCGGAGAAGACATCACTGCGGGAAAAAAGGGACAAATAAAACATTTGTTAACCACCTACCTCCGCAAGAAAGATAGAAAAACAGACCGGAGGCATCTGAGGACCAGAGGAAAACAACACCACAAGTGGAAACACTTTAGGAAGCTAGCTGAAAAAGCATATGCAGCCAGAGACTGAACTGGAGGACACTGCTTCCTTAAATAGGGGAAGGGGAGGGATAGCCAACCCACCCTCCCCCCAGAGGAAAAATCTACGGATTTCATTAAAAATCCCTACAGAAGCAGAGGTCACTGTAAATCCTCCACAGGAAGAAGCATAAGAAAAAAAATACTTACAATTTTCGCATGAAAACGTGAAAAAAAATTGATCCGCGAAAAAAACGCGTCTGAAAAAAAAAATCGCGTTCGTGAAAAATTGCATCCGGAATACCCGTAAGGGATGCAAAGGAGAATCCCCGCGTCACTCCCGGAAGATGGCGGCGCCCAGGGACAGAGAATCCTGGACTGAGGACGCCGACAAAATACCCCAGCCAGGCGCAACCGCGCGGGGCCGGCAGCATCTAAGCTCCCGGCCAAACTGACAAGGTACCTAAGAAAGGGCAACGCCGTTACCCAAATGAAAAAAAAAAGGCTCCCCGCACTTTCCATAAGTAAGGGGGGAATAAACCGCCTAGTCCACCTGTCCGGGAGGACAGAAAAAACATAGTGGGGGGGGGGTGACTCCCTCCTTTTAAGGAGATACTTCATTGTTAAATTGAGTTATTAGTCTTGGGCTCATTAAACATTCCGCCGTCCTGCCAGTCCACGGGGGGTGGTTAACCCCATCTGCGCTGCTGGTAGGACGTAAGGGAATCGGTATATATGTTTAGGAGCATATGTAAGTGACAAAGATCCCCTAGGCAAATTTTAAATGTTAGTAAGGGAAAACCGCAAAGTGCAGTTACATCTGAGGCTCCTACGTCCTTACCTATAATTGGCATTAAATATTTGGCCAATTAAAAAACATGAAGACAAACTGGTCTTAGAGACAGGATTTTATACAGGAAAGCCCTTTGGCGTTTTCCCTCCAGGATATTGTTCTTACACAATTCAGCTGTGTGACGGAACGCCTGTCACCCCGACTGGGGGCCTCCGTCGACCGATGCTCCTAGTGCTTACCAAGGACCATCAGCTCTGCACTCGACACCAGAACCACCACAGACCCCACAAACCGCCTTCAGCTTGATTGGGGTCTTCGTCGCTCTTCACCCACTCTGAACCCAAGGCCGGGCTCCAGTTTCCAGTGGGTGAACCTCTCCTTAGTCCAGAGAGCGAAACAGGAACAAGAAAAGCCCTCACAAGAGCTAGGGAATATACTCTGGAGAGTATAAGGAATATAGCAATCCCCAGAGCGTAGTTCTCCAATCCCCCAAACATGAGCCCAGACTTCATGAAGGGTAGGACAGGACACTCTAATGCCAGCCAGCACTCACAATTTATACAGATCCACAGGCCAGGGGCACGCCCCCTCTGCCTGGGATACAGTTAACTCAGACAATAGACTAACTTAAAGGGAATCTGTCACTAGCTTTTACCCTTGTCAGCTAAACATATGCTGACATTAAGGGTCTCCATAGCAGTCCTAATGTGTTTTTATTTTAGATATCCAAGGCTTTATTTTCTCAAAAAACAGGTTTTACCCACCTGTCAATCATCAGAATAAGGAGCCCAGGGGGAGGTCTGGCCATGCAGGGTGTTCGTCTGCACCCTCCCCCGTCAGTGCCGCACGCCGCCTCTCCAAACCTCTGCGCCGCCTCCTAAAGCGCACTGCCGCTTCTCCCTCTCCCTCCCTCCCCCTCCTTCCCTGTCAAGATCCGCGCGTGCGCTGGGGCACAGCTCTTCGCGGGCTCTGAGAGGCTGGCGCCAGGGTGCGGTCATACCAGGGAGGGAGCGAGGTGCCGGCGCATGCGCGCTCGCTCCCTGAAGCCGGTTGCCGGAGTCCGCACGGGCGCATCGCGCAGTGCCCTGTGCGCACGCGGGATCTTGACGGGGAAGGAGGGGAGGGAGAGGGAGAGGCGGCACTGCGCTTTGGAGAGGCGGCGTGCGGCACTGACGGGGGAGGGTGCGGACGAACACCCTGCATGGCCAGACCTCCCCCTGGGCTCCTTATTCTGATGATTGACAGGTGGGTAAAACCTGTTTTTTGAGAAAATAAAGCCTTGGATATCTAAAATAAAAACACATTAGGACTGCTATGGAGACCCTTAATGTCAGCATATGTTTAGCTGACAAGGGTAAAAGCTAGTGACAGATTCCCTTTAATATACATATACAGTTCAGGTGGTCTAACATTATAACGCAATCAAACAGACCCCCCCCCCCCCCAGTGTCTTAATGAAAGAATAGGGAGAGAGGAGACACACGTGATGGGATTATCTCCTGAGTGTATCAGAGGGTGATCTCCTCCTCTACCCCGGAGTCAGCTACTTAATCCAATCACTAGCCCAACAGAACAAAGAGTCAAATGAACCAACACCTTCAAATCAGGGTTCATAGTTTCTTGTAACCCCCAAGAGGTCTGAGGGGGTCTCCATGGTTCTGGGTCCATAGTCCTGGTGGTTGTGTGAAGATTTGAAACTCCGGCCCCGGATGCAGGTGGAATGAAGTGGCCGATGTACCCTGATCAAGTACTGATGCCATTTGTTCTATTCCCACCTCCTGAGTGGGATCAAATCAGTAAGGAACACAATGTCCGGTCACGACTAAGGAGGTCGCTCCCTACATCCTTTAGGGTACGTTCACACGACGACAATTGTCGCGCGACAAAAAGTCGCACTATTGTCGTGCGACAATTTTTATAATGGGAGTCTATGGTGTCGCAGTGCGACATGCGACATGCTGCGACTGCGACACGAAAGTCGGAGAAAATCCATCCGGGATGGATTTTTTGCGACTGTTGTGTCGCAGTCGCAACATGTTGCATGTTGCACGTGCGACACCACCATAGACTCCCATTATAAAAATTGTCGCGCGACATTAATGTGACATCAATGTCGCGCTACAAATGTTGCAGTGTAGTGGTTCCCAAATTGTCGCGCGACTTTTTGTCGCGCGACAATTGTCGTCGTGTGAACGTAGCCATAACCGCCTCAGCCCCCCTAGCTTAAACACCCTTAATGACCAGGCCACTTTTTACAATTCCGCACTACACTACTTTCACCGTTTATTGCTCCGTCATGCAACTTACCACCCAAATGAATTTTACCTCCTTTTCTTCTCACTAATAGAGCTTTCATTTGGTGGTATTTCATTGTTGCTGACATTTTTACTTTTTTAGCTATTAATAAAAATTTAACGACATTTTTGCAAAAAAATGACATTTTTCACTTTCTGTTGTAAAATTTTTCAAAAAAAAACTACATTTCTATATACATTTTCTCTAAATTTATTGTTCTACATGTCTTTGATAAAAAAAAGTCCAATAAGTGTATATTTATTGGTTTGGGTAAAAGTTATAGCATTTACAAACTATGGTGCAAAAAAGTGAATTTCTGCATTTTGAAGCAGCTCTGACTTTCTGAGCGCCTGTCATGTTTCTTCAGGTGCTAGAATGCCAGGAAAGTATAAATACCCCCCAAATGACACCATTTTAGAAAGAAGACACCCCAAAGTATTCACGGAGGGGCATGGTGAGTTCATGTATCATTTCATTTTTTTCACAAGTTAGCGGAAAATGACACTTTCTGAGGAAAAAAATAAAAATAATAAAGTTTCCATTTCTGCTAACTTCTGGCAAAAAAATAAAATCTCAGACGGACTCACTATGCCCCTCAGTGAATACCTCAGGGTGTCTACTTTCCGAAATGGGGTCATTTGTGGGGCGTGTTTACTGTTCTGGCATTTTGGGCGGGGCTAAATTGTGAGCAGCCCTGTAAAACCTAAAGGTACTCGTTGGAATTTGGGCCCTTGCGCACCAGGCTGCAAAAGTGTCACACATGTGGTATCGCCGTACTCAGGAGAAGTAGGGCAATGTGTTTTAGGGTGTATTTTTACATATACCCATGTTGGAGTGAGAGAAATATCTCTGTAAACTGACAACTTTGTATAAATTTTTTTAAAAGTTGTCGTTTACAGCGATATTTCTCACACAAAGTATGGGTATATATAAAAATACACCCCAAACACATTGCCCTACTTCTCCTGAGTACGGCGGTACCACATGAGTGTGCCACTTTTTTGCAGCCAAGATGCGCAAAGGGGCCCTAAAACCAATGAGTACCTTTAGGATTTCACAGGGCATTTTTACGCATTTGAAATCCAGACTTCTTCTCACGCTTTAGGGCCCCTAAAATGCCAGGGCAGTATAAATACCCCACATGTGACCCCATTTTGGAAAGAAGACACCCCAAGGTATTCTGTGAGGGGTATGGTGAGTTCATGCAAAATTTTATTTTTTGTCACAAGTTAGTGGAATATGAGACTTTGTAAAAAAAAAAAAAATATATAAATTTCCGCTAACTTGTGCCCAAAAAATAAAAATTCTGTGAACTCGACATGCCCCTCACGGAATACCTTGGGGTGTCTTCTTTCCAAAATGGGGTCACATGTGGGGTATTTCTACTGCCCTGGCATTTTAGGGGCCCTAAAGCGTGAGAATCCAAATGCGTAAAAATGCCCTGTGAAATCCTAAAGGTACTTGTTGGATTTGGGCCCTTGCATCTTGGCTGCAAAAGTGTCACTCATGTGGTATCGCCGTACTCAGGAGAAGTAGGGCAATGTGTTTTAGGGTGTATTTTTACATATACCCATGCTGGGTGTGAGAATATCGCTGTAAACGACAACTTTTACATTTTTTATTCAAAGTTGTCAATTTACAGAGATATTTCTCTCACCCAGCATGGGTATATGTAAAAATACACCTCAAAACACATCGCCTACTTCTCCTGAGTACGGCGATACCACATGTGTGACACTTTTGCAGCCAAGATGCAAAGGCCCAAATTCCAACGAGTACCTTTAGGATTTCACAGGGCATTTTTACGCATTTTCTTCTCACGCTTTAGGGCCCCTAAAATGCCAGGGCAGTATAAATACCCACATGTGACCCCATTTTGGAAAGAAGACACCCCAAGGTATTCGATGAGGGGCATGGCGAGTTCATAGAAGATTTTTTTTTGGCACAAGTTAGCGGAAATTGATTTTTATAGTTTTTCTCATAAAGTCTCCCTTTCTGCTAACTTTTGACAAAAAGTTAAATTTTTCACGGACTCACTATGCCCCTCAGTGAATACCTTGAGGTGTCTTCTTTCAAAATGGGGTCACATGTGGGGTGTTTGTACTGTTCTGGCATTTTGGCGAGGCTAATTGTGAGCAGCCATGTAAAGCTAAAGGTACTCGTTGGAATTTGGGCCCTTTGCACTCAGGCTGCAAAAAGTGTCACTCATGTGGTATCGCCGTACTCAGGAGAAGTAGGGCAATGTGTTTGGGGTGTATTTTTACATATACCCATGTTAGGTGAGAGAAATATCTCTGTAAACTGACAACTTTGTATAAAAAAATTAAAAAGTTGTCGTTTACAGCGATATTTCTCACACAAAGTATGGGTATATATAAAAATACACCTCAAAACACATCGCCCTACTTCTCCTGAGTACGGCGATACCACATGTGTGACACTTTTTGCAGCCAAGATGCGCAAAGGGGCCCTAAAACCAATGAGTACCTTTAGGATTTCACAGGGCATTTTTACGCATTTGGATTCTCACGCTTTAGGACCCTAAAATGCCAGGGCAGTATAAATACCCCACATGTGACCCCATTGTGGAAAGAAGACACCCCAAGGTATTCTGTGAGGGGCATGGCGAGTTCACAGAAAAAATAAAAAATTTGGCACAAGTTAGCGGATTTTTTTATTTTTTTATTTTTTTTGCAAAGTCTCATATTCCACTAACTTGTGACAAAAAAATAAAATTTTGCATGAACTCGCCATACCCCTCACGGAATACCTTGGGGTGTCTTCTTTCTAAAATGGGGTCACATGTGAGGTGTTTGTACTGCCCTGGCATTTGAGGGTCTCCGCAATCATTACACGTATGGCCAGCATTAGGAGTTTCTGCGATTCTCCGTATATTGAGCATACGGGTAATGAGATTTTTTTTTTCCGTTCAGCCTCTGGGCTGAAAAAAATAAATGAACGGCACAGATTTCCTCATTCGCATCAATCAATGTGGATGATAAAATCTCTGCCAAAATCAGTGACTGCGGTGCGGTGGGCGCTAACTACCTAACAAGTAGCTAGCTAACTGACGGTGATAAGGGACCCTTATGCCCCATTCACACGTCCACAATTCTGTTTGCGGAACGGAATTGCGGACCCATTCATTTCTATGGGGACAGACTTTGTCCCGCTCGGATCCGGAATTGCGAATCCGCACTTACGGGTCTGCACTTCCGTTCCGCAAAAATATAGAACATGTCCTTTTCTTGTCCGCAGTGCGTACAAGAAAAAGCATTTTCTATATAGTTCTGGCAATGTGCGGATCTGCAAAATGCGGAAAGCACATTGCCGGTGTCCGTGTTTTGCGGATCGCGCGGATCCGCCAAAACACATATGGACATGTGAATAGAGCCTTACAGGGGGTGATCAGTGACAGGGGGTGATCAGGAAGTCTATATGGGGTGATCAGGGGTTAACAAAGGGTTAATAGTAGTTATAAAGTGAGGGGTGGGGGTGGGGTTAGTGTAGTGTTTGGTGCAACTTTACATTGTTACCTGGTCCTCTGGTGGTCGATCCCAGTAAATGGGACCAGAGGACCAGGTATCGGTATATCAGACGCTGTTAGCAACACAGCGTCTGATATACCACTTGATCTCATTTATTTTACATTTACAGCCTGCCAGCGATTGATCATCGCTGGCAGGCTGTAGTCTAACTGCAGAGCCGCGCTCTGCTGTGAACGCGCGCGCAGCGCGCGCGCGCGTTCACAGCAGATCTCGGCTCTCGCGAGATGACGCACGGATGCGTCCAGGAGGAATAAACCTGCCGCCGCCTGGACGCATCCGTGCGTTCGGCGGTCGGGAAGAAGTTAACTCACATGTATACATGGATGCCATAGGAGTCTGTAGAAGAGTTTCAGAAGAATTCAAAGCTAAAAGTCAGATAGCTGCAGGATTTGAGTCATTAATTCCCACGATTAGTAATAAAAATGTGTCGATTGGATTAACATCTCTACTGTCATCAACAGAGATTTGTGAATTACATCTGTGATGCTGCGAAGGGAAAGGCGGAACAACTGAGCTCTTTTCCAGTGATGACTCTACAGAACCGACTGGTCCTTCCCAGCAGAAAAAGGAGGGATCTACAAGATCGTTGGAAGTTCCTGCTGCATCTACATTCCGGACAACACTGCCCCTGATGGAAGGATCACCGAGGATCTGAAGAAACTGATGGACTTTATTCAATTAACTGATGGGAAAAACTCTGTAGTTAATCACATCGTGATCAGAATAATGGTTTGGGACCTGGTTCAGAGACTGCAGGGTTTTTAGCCTTTGGCTTTAACAGGGGGCCGTATACTTTTCTGTTAGGGAAATTGCTTCAGAAATGTTTAATTCATCCATGCCCACACTATGTATATGTGCTGTGCCCCTGTCAGAGACAAAGATTATTCCATTCTGAGGTAAATGAAACCTTGTTGATGGTTGCGGGGTAAATAGGACAAGGTGAAGGCAAACCCGAAAGGGAGTTGGGGGGACCTGGTGAAGCAATAAGGAAAGTCCAGCTCTTCGCTGTTTAGGGCGTTGGGAGAGAACCTCACTTTACCTGTTCACCTTTGGTCTATTTCCCGCAAAAAGGAGGGATTTGTAAGAGATAGGTTTTTAAATCTAATGTGAACATCCCGTAGTACACATTTTTGTCCACAAGATGGCGGCTATCCAGATGTGTGAGCCATGTGTGTGTGAGGTCACTGGGGGAGGGGGAGAGAGGTTGCAGTTTTCAAAGCTACTTATGAACTCAGAGCTGAAGGTGCTGAAACCACTGCTATCAAGTGACGGAGCCAATGGTCTCTTCTTAAGGAACACCACTTATGTGATGTCATGTCTGCTAATTATGTGAATGGAACTGGAATAAAGCTCTCTTGTTTGGGGCAGGAGAAGATGTCCGGTCTCATTATGAAAGCAGTAAGGTGTACACATACTTATACTTCTGATACCCTCCTGTATATTATATCCTCTATTACATCCATATACCTCCTATATATTATATCCTCTATTACATCCATATACCTCCTGTATATTATATCCTCTATTACATCCATATACCTCCTATATATTATATCCTCTATTACATCCATATACCTCCTGTATATTATATCCTCTATTATATCCGTATACCTCCTATATATTATATCCTGTATTACATCCATATACCTCCTGTATATTATATCCTCTATTATATCCGTATACCTCCTATATATTATATCCTGTATTACATCCATATACCTCCTGTATATGGATATCCTGTATTACATCCATACACCTCCTGTATATTATATCCTCTATTACATCCATATACCTCCTATATATTATATCCTGTATTACATCCATACACCTCCTGTATATTATATCCTCTATTATATCCGTATACCTCCTATATATTATATCCTGTATTACATCCATATACCTCCTGTATATTATATCCTCTATTATATCCGTATACCTCCTATATATTATATCCTCTATTACATCCATATACCCTCCTGTATATTATATCCTCTATTACATCCATATACCTCCTGTATATTATATCCTCTATTACATCCATATACCTCCTGTATATTATATCCTCTATTTCATCCATATACCTCCTGTATATTATATCCTGTATTACAACCATATACCCTCCTGTATATTATATCCTCTATTACATCCATATACCTCCTGTATATTATATCCTGTATTACATCCATATACCTCCTGTATATTATATCCTCTATTACATCCATATACCTCCTGTATATAATATCCTCTATTACATCCATATACCCTCCTGTATATTATATCCTGTATTACATCCATATACCTCCTGTATATTATATCCTGTATTACATCCATATACCTCCTGTATATTATATCCTCTATTACATCCATATACCTCCTGTATATTATATCCTGTATTACATCCATATACCTCCTGTATATTATATCCTCTATTACATCCATATACCTCCTGTATATTATATCCTCTATTACATTCATATACCTCCTGTATATTATATCCTCTATTACATCCATATACCTCCTGTATATTATATCCTCTATTACATCCATATACCTCCTGTATATTATATCCTCTATTACATCCATATACCTCCTGTATATTATATCCTCTATTACATCCATATACCTCCTGTATATTATATCCTCTATTACATCCATATACCTCCTGTATATTATATCCTCTATTACATCCATATACCTCCTGTATATTATATCCTCGTATTACATCCATATACCTCCTGTATATTATATCCTGTATTACATCCATATACCTCCTGTATATTATATCCTCTATTACATCCATATACCTCCTGTATATTATATCCTCTATTACATCCATATACCTCCTGTATATTATATCCTCTATTACATCCATATACCTCCTGTATATTATATCCTCTATTACATCCATATACCTCCTGTATATTATATCCTCTATTACATCCATATACCTCCTGTATATTATATCCTCTATTACATCCATATACCCTCCTGTATATTATATCCTCTATTACATCCATATACCTCCTGTATATTATATCCTCTATTACATCCATATACCTCCTGTATATTATATCCTCTATTACATCCATATACCTCCTGTATATTATATCCTCTATTACATCCATATACCTCCTGTATATTATATCCTGTATTACATCCATATACCTCCTGTATATTATATCCTCTATTACATCCATATACCTCCTGTATATTATATCCTCTATTACATCCATATACCTCCTGTATATTATATCCTCTATTACATCCATATACCTCCTGTATATTATATCCTCTATTACATCCATATACCTCCTGTATATTATATCCTCTATTACATCCATATACCTCCTGTATATTATATCCTCTATTACATCCATATACCTCCTGTATATTATATCCTCTATTACATCCATATACCTCCTGTATATTATATCCTCTATTACATCCATATACCTCCTGTATATTATATCCTCTATTACATCCATATACCTCCTGTATATTATATCCTCTATTACATCCATATACCTCCTGTATATTATATCCTCTATTACATCCATATACCTCCTGTATATTATATCCTCTATTACATCCATATACCTCCTGTATATTATATCCTCTATTACATCCATATACCTCCTGTATATTATATCCTCTATTACATCCATATACCTCCTGTATATTATATCCTCTATTACATCCATATACCTCCTGTATATTATATCCTCTATTACATCCATATACCTCCTGTATATTATATCCTCTATTACATCCATATACCTCCTGTATATTATATCCTCTATTACATCCATATACCTCCTGTATATTATATCCTGTATTACATCCATATACCTCCTGTATATTATATCCTCTATTACATCCATATACCTCCTGTATATTATATCCTCTATTACATCCATATACCTCCTGTATATTATATCCTCTATTACATCCATATACCTCCTGTATATTATATCCTCTATTACATCCATATACCTCCTGTATATTATATCCTGTATTACATCCATATACCTCCTGTATATTATATCCTCTATTACATCCATATACCTCCTGTATATTATATCCTCTATTACATCCATATACCTCCTGTATATTATATCCTGTATTACATCCATATACCTCCTGTATATTATATCCTCTATTACATCCATATACCTCCTGTATATTATATCCTCTATTACATCCATATACCTCCTGTATATTATATCCTCTATTACATCCATATACCTCCTGTATATTATATCCTCTATTACATCCATATACCTCCTGTATATTATATCCTCTATTACATCCATATACCTCCTGTATATTATATCCTGTATTACATCCATATACCTCCTGTATATTATATCCTCTATTACATCCATATACCTCCTGTATATTATATCCTCTATTACATCCATATACCTCCTGTATATTATATCCTCTATTACATCCATATACCTCCTGTATATTATATCCTGTATTACATCCATATACCTCCTGTATATTATATCCTCTATTACATCCATATACCTCCTGTATATTATATCCTCTATTACATCCATATACCTCCTGTATATTATATCCTCTATTACATCCATATACCTCCTGTATATTATATCCTCTATTACATCCATATACCTCCTGTATATTATATCCTCTATTACATCCATATACCTCCTGTATATTATATCCTCTATTACATCCATATACCTCCTGTATATTATATCCTGTATTACATCCATATACCTCCTGTATATTATATCCTCTATTACATCCATATACCTCCTGTATATTATATCCTCTATTACATCCATATACCTCCTGTATATTATATCCTGTATTACATCCATATACCTCCTGTATATTATATCCTCTATTACATCCATATACCTCCTGTATATTATATCCTCTATTACATCCATATACCTCCTGTATATTATATCCTCTATTACATCCATATACCTCCTGTATATTATATCCTCTATTACATCCATATACCTCCTGTATATTATATCCTCTATTACATCCATATACCTCCTGTATATTATATCCTCTATTACATCCATATACCTCCTGTATATTATATCCTCTATTACATCCATATACCTCCTGTATATTATATCCTCTATTACATCCATATACCTCCTGTATATTATATCCTCTATTACATCCATATACCTCCTGTATATTATATCCTCTATTACATCCATATACCTCCTGTATATTATATCCTCTATTACATCCATATACCTCCTGTATATTATATCCTCTATTACATCCATATACCTCCTGTATATTATATCCTCTATTACATCCATATACCTCCTGTATATTATATCCTCTATTACATCCATATACCTCCTGTATATTATATCCTCTATTACATCCATATACCTCCTGTATATTATATCCTCTATTACATCCATATACCTCCTGTATATTATATCCTCTATTACATCCATATACCTCCTGTATATTATATCCTCTATTACATCCATATACCTCCTGTATATTATATCCTCTATTACATCCATATACCTCCTGTATATTATATCCTCTATTACATCCATATACCTCCTGTATATTATATCCTCTATTACATCCATATACCTCCTGTATATTATATCCTCTATTACATCCATATACCTCCTGTATATTATATCCTGTATTACATCCATATACCTCCTGTATATTATATCCTCTATTACATCCATATACCTCCTGTATATTATATCCTCTATTACATCCATATACCTCCTGTATATTATATCCTCTATTACATCCATATACCTCCTGTATATTATATCCTCTATTACATCCATATACCTCCTGTATATTATATCCTCTATTACATCCATATACCTCCTGTATATTATATCCTCTATTACATCCATATACCTCCTGTATATTATATCCTCTATTACATCCATATACCTCCTGTATATTATATCCTCTATTACATCCATATACCTCCTGTATATTATATCCTCTATTACATCCATATACCTCCTGTATATTATATCCTGTATTACATCCATATACCTCCTGTATATTATATCCTCTATTACATCCATATACCTCCTGTATATTATATCCTGTATTACATCCATATACCTCCTGTATATTATATCCTCTATTACATCCATATACCTCCTGTATATTATATCCTCTATTACATCCATATACCTCCTGTATATTATATCCTCTATTACATCCATATACCTCCTGTATATTATATCCTCTATTACATCCATATACCTCCTGTATATTATATCCTCTATTACATCCATATACCTCCTGTATATTATATCCTCTATTACATCCATATACCTCCTGTATATTATATCCTCTATTACATCCATATACCTCCTGTATATTATATCCTCTATTACATCCATATACCTCCTGTATATTATATCCTGTATTACATCCATATACCTCCTGTATATTATATCCTCTATTACATCCATATACCTCCTGTATATTATATCTCTATTACATCCATATACTCTCCTGTATATTATATCCTGTATTACATCCATATACCTCCTGTATATTATATCCTCTATTACATCCATATACCTCCTGTATATTATATCTCTATTACATCCATATACCTCCTGTATATTATATCCTCTATTACATCCATATACCTCCTGTATATTATATCCTCTATTACATCCATATACCTCCTGTATATTATATCCTCTATTACATCCATATGCCCTCCTGTATATTATATCCTGTATTACATCCATATGCCTCCTGTATATTATATCTGTATTACATCCATATGCCTCCTGTATATTATATCCTGTATTACATCCATATACCTCCTGTATATTATATCCTCTATTACATCCATATACCTCCTGTATATTATATCCTGTATTACATCCATATGCCTCCTGTATATTATAATCCTCTATTACATCCATATGCCTCCTGTATATTATATCCTCTATTACATCCATATACCTCCTGTATATTATATCCTCTATTACATCCATATACCTCCTGTATGTTATATCCTCTATTACATCCATATACCTCCTGTATGTTATATCCTCTATTACATCCATATACCTCCTGTTATATTGTATATCCTCTATTACGTCCATATACCTTACCTGTAATATTATATCCTCTATTACATCCATATACCCTCCTGTATATTATATCCTCTATTACATCCATATACCTCCTGTATATTATATCCTGTATTACATCCATATACCTCCTGTATATTATATCCTCTATTACATCCATATGCCTCCTGTATATTATATCTTATTACATCCATATACCTCGTATATTATATCCCTCTATTACATCCATATACCTCCTGTATATTATATCCTCTATTACGTCCATATACCATCCTGTATGTTATATCCTCTATTACATCCATATACCTCCTGCATGTTATATCCTCTATTACATCCATATACCTCCTGTATATTATATCATCGTATTACATCCATATACCATCCTGTATATTATATCATCTATTACATCCATATACCTCCTGTATATTATATCCTCTATTACATCCATATGCCTCACTGTATATTATATCCTCTATTACATCCATATGCCTCCTGTATATATATATCCTCTATTACATCCATATACCTCCTGTATGTTATATCACTGTATTACATCCATATACCTCCTGTATATTATATCCTCTATTACATCCATATACCTCCTGTATATTATATCCTCTATTACATCCACATATACCCTCCTGTATATTATATCCTGTATTACATCCATATACCTCCTGTATATTATATCCTCTATTAATCTATGCACTCTGTATAATATATCTTCATTACGTCCATAGCCCTCCTGTATTATATCTCTTGTGCATACGTATACTATCCTGTATATTATGTCCTGTGTTAGATCCATATGCTATAGTTATATCCTTCTATTACATCCATATACCTCCTGTATATGTTATATCTCTGTATTACATCCATATACCCTCCTGTATATTATATCCTCTATTAAATCCATATACCTCCATGTATGTTATATCCTGCTATTACATCCATATACCCTCCTGTATATTAATATCCTCTATTACATCCATATACCTCTCCTGTATATTATATCCTCTATTACATTCATATACCTCCTGTATGTTGTATCCCTCTATTACGTCCATATTCCTCCTGTATATTATATCCTATATTACGTCCATATACCTCCTGTATGTTATATCCTCTATTACATCCATATCACCTAGTATGTTATATCTCTATTACGTCCATATACCTCCTGTATATTATATCTCGTATTACGTCCATATACCTCCGTGTATATTATATCCTGTATTACATCCATATACCTCCTGTATATTATATCATCTATTACGTCCATATGCCTCCTGTAATATTATATCCTATATTACATCCATATACCTCACTGTATGTTATATCCTCTATTACATCCATATGCACTCCTGTATATTATATCCTGTATTACATCCATATGCCTCCTGTATATTGTATCCTCTATTACATCCATATACCTCCTGTATATTATATCCTCTATTACATCCATATACCTCCTGTCATATTATATCCTCGTAATACATCCATATACCTCCTGTATATTATATCCTCTATTACATCCATATACCTCTCCTGTATATTATATCCTCTATTACATCCATATATCCTCTCCTGTATATTATATCCTCTATTACATCCATATACCTCCTGTAGTATATCCTCTATTAC
>JAKVIS010000425.1:0-72598 GCA_033119425.1 Bufotes viridis | reverse complement strand
CTGTCAGGGCTGATTAGTGTTAGTCAGCAACAGCACCTAATGAACGGATTGATCTACAGCTGAGAATCATTGAACTTCCGCTAGTTACTTGCTCGCTGGTTTTAGGCTGCACAGAGCGTTTTTCTGTCACTTATTTTCTGGGTTGATCGGCGGCCATTTTGTGACTTGTGGTGCACCAGAAGAAGCTGCCACCAAGTCCATCAATTCATCAATACTAGTTTTTTTTGTTGCTATATCCTACATCAGGGGCTTGGCTGTGCTAATTGTCACGCCTAGAAACTCAGGATAGCAATTTCTATATTTTATTAAGGGGTTAAATACAATTGCCCAAATACCAATCCCTAAATTTGGTGTTCCAGCTTTGGCTAGACAAGTATAATACTGTCTGCTGTCTGGCAAAGGATAGATTATTTTCTGTGGTGAAATTCAATTGCCAAAATAGCAATACCATAAATCAGTGGTTTCAGCTGTGGCTGGCAAAATAGAATAGTGTCCGCTAAAACATATATTTTGTTCTGGGGTGAAATTAATCTTGCAAAATAGCAATACCCTGATTCTGGTGTCCCAGCAGTTGCAGGCCAGATTTCATAGTGTCTGCCAAAACACATATTTTGTTCTGGGGTGAAATTAATTTTGCAAAATAGCAATACCCTGAATCTGGTTGTCCCAGCAGTTGCAGGCCAGATTTCATAGTGTCCGCTCAAAACATATATTTTGTTCTGGGAGTGAAATTCAATTCTAAAATAGCAATACCATAAATCAGTGGTTTCAGCTGTGGCTGGCAAAATAGAATAGTGTCCGCTCACAACATATTTTGTTCTGGGGTGAAATTAATCTGGCAAAAATAGCAATGCCCTGAATCTCGGTGTCCCAGCAGTTGCAGGCCAGATTTCATAGTGTCCGCTAAAACATATATTTTGCTCTGGGGTGAAATTCAATTCCTAAAATAGCAATACCATGAAATCAGTGGTTTCAGCTGTGGCTGGCAAAAATAGAATAATGTGTCAGCCAAAACATATATTTTGTTCTGGGGTGAAATTAATCTGGCAAAATAGCAATACCCTGATATCTGGTGTCCCCAGCAGTGTTGCAGGCCAGATTTCATAGTGTCTGCTAAAACACATATTTTGTTCTGGGGTGAAGTTAATTTTGCAAAATAGCAATACCCTGAATCTGTGTGTCCCAGCAGTTGCAGGCCAGATTTCATAGTGTCTGCTAAAACATATATTTTGTTCCTGGGGTGAAATTAATCTAGCAAAATAGCAATGCCCATGATTCTGGTGTCCCAGCAGTTGCAGGCCACGATTTCATAGTGTCCTGCCAAAACCATATATTTTGTTCTTGGGGTGAAATTCAATCTGCCAAAATAGCAATACCCTGAATCTGGTGTCCCAGCTGTTGCAGGCCAGATTTCATAGTGTCTGCCAAAACATATATTTTGTTCTGGGGTGAAATTGATCTGGCAAAATAGCAATAGCCTGAATCTGGTGTCCCAGCAGTTGCAGGCCAGATTTCATAGTGTCCGCTAAAACATATATTTTGTTCTGGGGTGAAATTAATCCTGGCCTAAAATAGCACACCTGGATCATGGTGTCCCAGCAGTTGCAGGCCAGATTTCATAGTGTCTGCTAAAACATATATTTTGTTCTGGGGTGAAATTAATCTGGCAAAATAGCAATACCCTGGATTCTGGTGTCCCAGCAGTTGCAGGCCAGATTTCATAGTGTCACGCTAAAACATATATTTTGTTCTGGGGTGAAATTAATCTGGCAAAATAGCAATACCCTGATTCTGGTGTCCCAGCAGTTGCAGGCCAGATTTCATAGTGTCTGCCAAAACACATATTTTGTTCTGGGGTGAAATTAATCTGTGCAAAATAGCAATACCCTGATTCTGGTGTCCCAGCAGTTGCAGGCCAGATTTCATAGTGTCTGCTAAAACATATATTTTGTTCTGGGGTGAAATTAATTTGCAAAATAGCAATACCCTGAATCTGGTGTCCCAGCAGTTGCAGGCCAGATTTCATAGTGTCCGCTAAAACATATATTTTGTTCTGGGGTGAAATTCAATTCCTAAAATAGCAATACCATAAATCAGTGGTTTCAGCTGTGGCTGGCAAAATAGAATAGTGTCCGCCAAAACATATATTTTGTTCTGGGGTGAAATTAATCTGGCAAAATAGCAATACCCTGATTCTGGTGTCCCAGCAGTTGCAGGCCAGATTTCATAGTGTCCGCTAAAACATATATTTTGTTCTGGGGTGAAATTAATCTGGCAAAATAGCAATACCCTGAATCTAGTTGTCCCAGCAGTTGCAGGCCAGATTTCATAGTGTCTGCCAAAACATATATTTTGTTCTGGGGTGAAATTAATCTGGCAAAATAGCAATACCCTGAATCTGGTGTCCCAGCAGTTGCAGGCCAGATTTCATAGTGTCCGCTAAAACATATATTTTGTTCTGGGGTGAAATTAATCTGGCAAAATAGCAATACCCTGAATCTGGTGTCCCAGCAGTTGCAGACCAGATTTCATAGTGTCTGCTAAAACATATATTTTGTTCTGGGGTGAAATTCAATCTGCCTAAAATAGCAATACCCTGATTCTGTTGTCCCAGCTGTTGCAGGCCAGGATTCATAGTGTCCGCTAAAAACATATATTTTGTTCTGGGGTGAAATTAATCTGGCAAAATAGCAATATCCTGAATCTGGTGTCCCAGCAGTTGCAGGCCAGATTTCATAGTGTCTGCTTAAAACATATATTTTGTTCTGGGGTGAAATTCAATCTGGCAAAATAGCAATACCCTGAATCTGTGTGTCCCAGCAGTTGCAGGCCAGGATTTCATAGTGTCCGCAAAAACATATATTTTGTTCTGGGGTGAAATTAATCTGGCAAAATAGCAATACCCTGAATCTGGTGTCCCAGCAGTTGCAGGCCAGATTTCATAGTGTCTGCTAAAACATATATTTTTGTTCTGGGGTGAAATTAATCTGGCAAAATAGCAATACCCTGAATCTGGTGTCCCAGCAGTTGCAGGCCAGATTTCATAGTGTCTGCCAAAACACATATTTTGTTCTGGGGTGAAATTAATCTGGCAAAATAGCAATACCCTGGATCTGGTGTACCCAGCAGTTGCAGGCCAGATTTCATAGTGTCTGCTAAAACATATATTTTGTTCTGGGGTGAAATTAATCTGGCAAAATAGCAATACCCTGATTCTGGTGTCCCAGCAGTTGCAGGCCACGATTTCATAGTGTCTTGCCAAAACACATATTTTGTTCTGGGGTGAAATTCAATTGCCTAAAATAGCAATACCCTAGATTCTGGTGTCCCAGCTAGTTGCTAGGCCAGAATTGCATAGTGTCTGCCAAAACATATATTTTGTTCTGGGGTGAAATTAATCTGGCAAAATAGCAATACCCTGATTCTGGTGTCCCAGCAGTTGCAGGCCAGATTTCATAGTGTCCGCTAAAACATATATTTTGTTCTGGGGTGAAATTCAATTCCTAAAATAGCAATACCATAAATCAGTGGTTTCAGCTGTGGCTGGCAAAATAGAATAGTGTCCGCCAAAAACATATATTTTGTTCTGGGGTGAAACTAATCTGGCAAAATAGCAATACCCTGATTCTGTTGTCCCAGCAGTTGCAGGCCAGATTTCATAGTTTCCGCTAAAACATATGTTTTGTTCTGGGGTGAAATTAATCTGGCAAAATAGCAATAGCCTGAATCTGGTGTCCCAACAGTTTCAGGCCAGATTTCATAGTGTCTGCTAAAACATATATTTTGTTCTGGGGTGAAATTAATCTGGCAAAATAGCAATACCCTGAATCTGGTGTCCCAGCAGTTGCAGGCCAGATTTCATAGTGTCTGCTAAAACATATATTTTGTTCTGGGATGAAATTAATCTGGCAAAATAGCAATACCCTGAATCTGGTGTCCCAGCAGTTGCAGACCAGATTTCATAGTGTCCGCTAAAACATATATTTTGTCCTGGGGTGAAATTCAATTCCTAAAATAGCAATACCATAAATCTGTGGTTTCAGCTGTGGCTGGCCAAAATAGAATAGTGTCCGCCAAAACATATATTTTGTTCTGGGGTGAAATTAATCTGGCAAAATAGCAATATCCTGATTCTGGTGTCCCAGCAGTTGCAGGCCAGATTTCATAGTGTCCGCTAAAACATATATTTTGTTCTGGGGTGAAATTAATCTGGCAAAATAGCAATAACCTGAATCTGGTGTCCCAGCTGTTGCAGGCCACGTTTCATAGTGTCTTGCAAAACATATATTTTGTTCTGGGGTGAAATTCAATTGCCAAAATAGCAATACCCTGAATCTGTTGTCCCAGCTGTTGCAGGCCAGGATTCATAGTGTCCGTCCAAAACATATATTTTGTTCTGGGGTGAAATTAATCTGGCAAAATAGCAATAGCCTGAATCTGGTGTCCCAACAGTTTCAGGCCAGATTTCATAGTGTCTGCTAAAACATATATTTTGTTCTGGGGTGAAATTAATCTGGCAAAATAGCAATACCCTGAATCTGGTGTCCCAGCAGTTGCAGACCAGATTTCATAGTGTCCGCTAAAACATATATTTTGTCCTGTGGTGAAATTCAATTCCTAAAATAGCAATACCATAAATCAGTGGTTTCAGCTGTGGCTGGCAAAATAGAATAGTGTCCGCCAAAACATATATTTTGTTCTGGGGTGAAATTAATCTGGCAAAATAGCAATACCCTGAATCTGGTGTCCCAGCTAGTTGCAGGCCACGATTCATAGTGTCTTGCAAAACATATATTTTGTTCTGGGGTGAAATTCAATTGCCAAAATAGCAATACCCTGAATCTGTTGTCCCAGCTGTTGCAGGCCAGGATTCATAGTGTCCGCAAAAACATATATTTTGTTCTGGGGTGACATTCAATTGCCAAAATAGCAATACCCTGAATCTGGTGTCCTAGCTGTTGCAGGCCACATTTCATAGTGTCTGCCAAAACATATATTTTGTTCTGGGGTGAAATTCAATCTGGCAAAATAGCAATACCCTGAATCTGGTGTCCCAGCAGTTTCAGGCCAGATTTCATAGTGTCTGCTAAAACATATATTTTGTTCTGGGGTGAAATTAATCTGGCAAAATAGCAATACCCTGAATCTGATTGTCCCAGCAGTTGCAGGCCAGGATTCATAGTGTCCGTAAAACATATATTTTGTTCTGGGGTGACATTCAATTGCCAAAATAGTAATACCCTGAATCTGGTGTCCCAGCTGTTGCAGGCCACGTTTCATAGTGTCTTGCAAAAACATATATTTTGTTCTGGGGTGACATTCAATTGCCAAAATAGCATCACCCTGAATCTGGTGTCCCAGCTGTTGCAGGCCAGATTTCATAGTGTCTGCTAAAACATATATTTTGTTCTGGGGTGACATTCAATCTGCCAAAATAGCAATACCCTGAATCTGGTGTCCCAGCTGTTGCAGGCCACATTTCATAGTGTCTGCCAACATACATTTGTCGGGGTGACATTCAATTGCCAAAAATAGCAATACCCTAAATCTGGTGTCCCAGCTAGTTGCAGGCCACATTTCATAGTGTCTGCCAAAACATATATTTTGTTCTGGGGTGAAATTAATCTGCCAAAATAGCAATACCCTGAATCTGGTGTCCCAGCAGTTGCAGGCCAGATTTCATAGTGTCTGCTAAAACATATATTTTGTTCTGTGGGTGAAATTCAATCTGCCAAAAATAGCAATACCCTGAATCTGGTGTCCCAGCTGTTGCAGGCCAGATTTCATAGTGTCTACCAAAACATATATTTTGTTCTGGGGTGAAATTAATCTGGCAAAATAGCAATATCCTGATTCTGGTGTCCCAGCAGTTGCAGGCCAGATTTCATAGTGTCCGCTAAAACATATATTTTGTTCTGGGGTGAAATTAATCTGGCAAAATAGCAATACCCTGAATCTGGTGTCCCAGCTGTTGCAGGCCACGTTTCATAGTGTCTTGCAAAACATATATTTTGTTCTGGGGTGAAATTCAATTGCCAAAATAGCAATACCCTGAATCTGTTGTCCCAGCTGTTGCAGGCCAGGATTCATAGTGTCCATAAAAACATATATTTTGTTCTGGGGTGACATTCAATTGCCAAAATAGCAATACCCTGAATCTGGTGTCCCAGCTGTTGCAGGCCACATTTCATAGTGTCTGCCAAAACATATATTTTGTTCTGGGGTGAAATTAATCTGCCAAAATAGCAATTCCTTGAATCTGGTGTCCCAGCTGTTGCAGGCCAGGATTCATAGCGTCCGCAAAAACATATATTTTGTTCTGGGGTGACATTCAATTGCCAAAATAGCAATACCCTGAATCTGGTGTCCCAGCTGTTGCAGGCCAGGATTTCATAGTGTCCGCTAAAAACATATATTTTGTTCTGGGGTGACATTCATTTGCCAAAATAGTAATACCCTGAATCTGGTGACCCAGCTGTTGCAGGCCACGTTTCATAGTGTCTTGCAAAACATATATTTTGTTCTGGGGTGACATTCAATTGCCAAAATAGCATCACCCTGAATCTGGTGTCCCAGCTGTTGCAGGCTAGGATTCATAGTGTCACAAAAAACATATATTTTGTTCTGGGGTGAAATTCAATTGCCAAAATAGCAATACCCTAAATCTGGTGTCCCAGCTGTTGTAGGCCAGGATTCATAGTGTCCGCAAAAACATATATTTTGTTCTGGCCTGGGGTGAAATTCAATTGCCAAAATAGCAAAACCATAAATCAGTGGTTTCAGCTGTGGCTGGCAAAATATAATAGAGTCCGCCAAAACATATATTTTGTTCTGGGGTGACATTCAATTGCCAAAATAGCAATACCCTGAATCTTTTGTCCCAGCTGTTGCAGGCCAAGTGTAAATCTGTCCATAAAAGGATACCTTTCATCCAGGGCCTAAATACTAGCCCTAAAAGAGATATTCCTCTTAATCAGTGGTTACTGCTGTGCCTGGATTAGTGTAATATGCTACATAAACAAATAGGCAGATAGTGTTAGGTGCCTGTAAAAAAGGCCTAAATTTGAAATCAATACATTGGGTCAAATATTTTTTTCCTTATTGTGGTGCTTGGTGAACGGTAACAATGAGGAAAACATCTAGTAAAGGACGCGGTCGTGGTGGTGTTACTGTACCCTCTGGTGCTGTGAGAGGACGTGGCCATTCTGCCACAGCCACACGTCCTAGTGAACCAACTACCTCAGGTTCCAGTACCCACCAGAATTTACAGCGATATTTGGTGGGGCCCAATGCCGTTCTAAGGATGGTAAGGCCTGAGCAGGTACAGGCGCTAGTCAATTGGGTGGCCGACAGTGGATCCAGCATGTTCACAACATTATCTCCCACCCAGTCTTCTGCAGAAAGAGCACAGGTGGCACCTGAAAACCAAGCCCATCAGTCTGTCACATCACCCCCATGCATATCAGGGAAACTGTCAGAGCCTCAAGTTATGCAGCAGTCTCTTATGCTGTTTGAAGACTCTGCTGGCAGGGTTTCCCAAGGAAATCCAACTAGCCCTTCCCCAGTGGTGGAAGACATAGAATGCACTGATGCACAACCACTTATGTATCCTGATGATGAGGACATGGGAATACCACCTCATCGGAGTCTGCACGTCTCTGATGATGACGAAACACAGGTGCCAACTGCTGCGTCTTTCTACAGTGTGCAGACTGAACAGGAGGTCAGGGAGGAAGACTGTGTGGAAGACGATGCAGGGGACGATGAGGTCCTAGACCCCACATGGAATGAAGATCGTGCCACTGACTTTCATAATTCAGAGGATGAGGCAGTGGTGAGACCGAGCCAACAGCGTAGCAAAAGAGGGAGCAGGGGGCAAAAGCAGACCAGCCGCCGCCAAGAGAGTTCGCCTACTACTGGCCACGCCACCAGGGACCGAGCACCCCAAAGGCAGCTTCAAGGAGTTCCCTGGCATGGCACTTCTTTAAACAATGTGCTGACGACAAGACCCGAGTGGTTTGCACGCTGTGCCATCAGATCCTGAAGCGAGGCATTAATGTTCTGAACCTTAGCACAACCTGTATGACCAGGCATCTACATGCAAAGCATGAACTGCAGTGGAGTAAACACCTTAAAAGCAAGGAACTCATTCTGGATCCCCCTGCTCCCTCTTCTGCTGCTGCCTCGGCCTCTTCCTCCGCCTCGGGAGGAATGTTGGCACCTGCCGCCCACCAAACAGAGGATGTGCCACCGACAACACCACCTGCGTCACCAAGCATCTCCACCATGTCACACGGCAGCGTTCAGCTCTCCATCTCACAAACCTTGGAGAGAAAGCGTAAATTCCCACCTAGCCACCCTCGAGGCCCTGGGCCTGAATGCCAGCATTTCTAAACTACTGGCCTTTGAAATGCTGTCATTCAGGCTGGTGGACACAGACAGCTTCAAACAGCTGATGTCCATGGCTGTCCCACAGTATGTTGTTCCCAGCCGCCAGTACTTCTCCAAGACAGCCGTGCCTTCCCTGCACAACCAAGTATCCGATAAAATCAAGTGTGCACTGCGCAACGCCATCTGTGTCAAGGTCCACCTAACCACAGATACGTGGACCAGTAAGCACGGCCAGGGACGCTATATCTCCCTAACTGCACACTGGGTAAATGAGAGTTCCTTGGCGCACGTCCTTCCGCCGCCAAGGATCGCAGGGCATCGTTCTTTGCCTCCTGTAGCCTCCTCCTCCTACTCGGCTTCCTCCTCCTCTGCTTCCACCAGCTCATCCAGTCAGCCACACACCTTCACCACCAACTTCAGCACAGCCCGGGGTAAACGTCAGCAGGCCATTCTGAAACTCATATGTTTGGGGGACAGGCCCCACACCGCGCAGGAGTTGTGGCGGGGTATTGAATAACAGACCGACGAGTGGTTTCTGCCGGTGGGCCTCAAGCCCGGCCTGGTGGTGTGCGATAATGGGCGAAATCTCGTTGCAGCTCTGGGACAAGCCGGTTTGACGCACATCCAGTGCCTGGCGCATGTGCTGAATTTGGTGGTGCAAAAGTTCATTCACAACTACCCCGACATGTCAGAGCTGCTGCATAAAGTGAGGGCCTCCGGCGTTCACATCCTGCCGCTGCTCGCCTGTCTGCGCTACAGCGGAACTTCGGCGTTCCTGCTCACCGCCTCATATGCGACGTGCCCACCAGGTGGAACTCCACCTTGCACATACTGGAGAGACTGTGCGAGCAGCAGCAGGCCATAGTGGAGTTTCAGCTGCAGCATGCACGCGTCAGTCGCACTGCGGAACAGCACCACTTCACCACCAATGATTGGGCCTCCATGCGAGACCTATGTGCCCTGTTGCGCTGTTTCGAGTACTTCACCAACATGGCCAGTGGCGATGACACCGTTATCAGCGTTACAATACCACTTCTATGTCTCCTTGAGAAAACGCTTAGGCGATGATGGAAGAGGAGGTGGCCCAGGAGGAGGAGGAGGAGGATGAGTGGTCATTTTTAGCACTTTCAGGCCAGTCTGTTAGAAGTGGCTCAGAGGGAGGTTTTTTGCAACAGCAGAGGCCAGGTACAAATGTGGCCAGCCAGGGCCCACTACTGGAGGACGAGGAGGATGAGGAGGAGGTGGAGGAGGATGAGGATGAAGCAGGTTCACAGCGGGGTGGCACCCGACACAGCTCAGGCCCATCACTGGTGCGTGGCTGGGGGATACAGAGGACGATGACGATACGCCTCCCACAGAGGACAGCTTGTCCTTACCTCTGGGGAGCCTGGCACACATGAGCTGACTACATGCTGCAGTGCCTGCGCAATGACAGCAGAGTTGCCCACATTTTAACGTGTGCGGACTACTGGGTTGCCATGCTGCTGGATCCCCGGTACAAAGACAATGTGCCCACCTTACTTCCTGCACTGGAGCGTGATAGGAAGATGCGCGAGTACAAGCGCACGCTGGTAGAGGCGCTCCTGAGAGCATTCCCAAATGTCACAGGGGAACAGGTGGAAGCCCAAGGCGAAGGCAGAGGAGGAGCAAGAGGTCGCCAACGCAGCTGTGTCATGGCCAGCTCCTCTGAGGGCAGGGTTAGCATGGCAGAAATGTGGAAAGGTTTTGTCTCCACGCCACAGCTAACTGCACCACCAGCTGATACGGAACGTGTTAGCAGGAGGCAGCATTTCACTAACATGGTTGAACAGTTCGCCTGCACACCCCTCCACGTACTGACTGATGGTTCGGCCCTATTCAACTTCTGGGTCTCCAAATTGTCCACGTGGCCAGAGTTAGCATTTTATGCCTTGGAGGTGCTGGCCTGCCTGGCGGCCAGCGTTTTGTCTGAACATGTATTCAGCACGGCAGGGGCAGCATTACTGACAAACGCAGCCGCCTGTCCACAGCCAACATGGACAAGCTGACGTTAATAACAATGAACAAGGCATGGATCACACAGGACCTGTGCCTCGCTTGTGCAGAATAGACATTTATAATTGCCTCCCCTCAACCATGTATTCTTGTACTCTGGGGCACTTCTTTATTGAATCCTCAATTTTTTTACTTTACCATGATCTTGCAGTGCAACCCAAAGTTGAATGAACCTCTCCTCAATCTGGGCGCCGGGGCCTAAATAACTGAAAGTGGCCTTCTCCAGTGGTGGGTGATATGACGCCTTATTCCTTGCTGTGGACCTCTCTCCTCTGTCTGGGTGCTGGGGCCTAAATAACTGAAAGTGGCCTTCTCCAGTGGTGGGTGATATGACGCCATATTCCTTGCTTTGGGACCTCTCTCTCTGTCTGGGTGCTGGGGCCTAAATATCTGGAAGTGGTCTTCTCCAGTGGTGGGTGATATGACGCCTTATTCCTTGCTGTGGGACCTCTCCTCTGTCTTGGTGCTGGGCCTAAATAACTGAAAGTAGCCTTCTCCAGTGGTGGGTGATATGACGCATGATTCCTTGCTGTGGGACCTTTCTCCTCTGTCTGGGTGTTGGGGCCTAAATATCTGAAAGTGGCCTTCTCCAGTGGTGGGTGATATGACGCCTTATTCCTTGCTGTGGGACCTCTCTCCTCTGTCTGGGTGCTGGGGCATAAATATCTGAAAGTGGCCTTCTTCAGTGGTGGGTGATATGACGCCATATTCCTTGCTTTGGGACCTCTCCCTCTGTCTGGGTGCTGGGGCCTAAATATCTGGAAGTGGTCTTCTCCAGTGGTGGGTGATATGACGCCTTATTCCTTGCTGTGGGACCTCTCTCCTCTGTCTTGGTGCTGGGCCTAAATAACTGAAAGTAGCCTTCTCCAGTGGTGGGTGATATGACGCATGATTCCTTGCTGTGGGACCTTTCTCCTCTGTCTGGGTGTTGGGGCCTAAATATCTGAAAGTGGCCTTCTCCAGTGGTGGGTGATATGACGCCTTATTCCTTGCTGTGGGACCTCTCTCCTCTGTCTGGGTGCTGGGGCATAAATATCTGAAAGTGGCCTTCTTCAGTGGTGGGTGATATGACACCTTATTCCTTTCTGTGGGACCTCTCTCCTCTGTCTGGGTGCTGGGGCCTAAATAACTGAAAGTGGCCTTTTCCAGTGGTGGGTAATATGACGCCTTATTCCTTTCTGTGGGACCTCTCTCCTCTGTCTGGGTGCTGGGGTCTAAATAACTCAAAGTGGCCTTCTCCAGTGGTGGGTGATATAACGCATGATTCCTTGCAGTGGGACCTCTCTCCTCTGTCTGGGTGCTGGGGCCTAAATAACTAAAAGTGGCCTTCTCCAGTGTTGGGTGATATGACGCCTTATTCCTTGCTGTGGGACCTCTCTCCTCTGTCTGGGTGCTGGGGCCTAAATAACTGAAAGTGGCCTTCTCCATTGGTGTGTGATATGACGCCTTATTCCTTGCTGTGGGACCTCTATCCTCTGTCTGGGTGCTGGGGCCTAAATAACTGAAAGTGGCCTTCTCCAGTGGTGGGTGATATGACGCATGATTCTCTACTATGGGACCTCTCTCCAATTGATATTGGTTAATTTTTATTTAGTTTATTTAATTTAATTCATTTCCCTATCCACATTTGTTTGCAGGGCATTTACCTACATTTTGCTGCCTTTTGCAGCCCTCTAGCTCTTTCCTGGACTATTTTACAGCCATTTTAGTGCCTCAAAGTTCGGGTCCCCATTGACTTCAATGGGGTTCGGGTGAAGTTCGGGTTGAGTTCGGATCCCGAACCCGAACATTTTCGGGAAGTTCGACCGAACTTCTCGAACCCGAACATCCGGGTGTTCGCTCATCTCTATCCAGTACATCTCCTTTCGACATAGTTATTGGTAGGAATATGGGATCCATTCCAGAGGGGTTACTACTAGTAGAGAGGAGTCACTGTTATGTTGTTTCTACGTAGTGTCTTGATACACTATGTGTTAATACTTTTCAGCTTAGTATTAGAGCGGTGCTCATTCATCCTTTTTCTCAATGTTTGGGTGGTCCTACCTACATACTGCAAACCATAAGGGCATTTCAGAAGACAGATTATATTTTATGTCCCACAGTTCTTCTCATGTTTAAATTTAAACGTCTCGTTGGAAGAGGGAAATTTTGATTTCTTTTTCGTTATGGGTCATTATGGTACAGCACTTGCATCTACCTACTCTGCATTTATATACACCTTTCTTGTCTTTGTTAGTATCATCAATGGTGAAAGAGAATTTGTTGGTTCAATTTTTGGGCCAGGAAGGTACGAATGCAATTATATTCTTCCAGGTCTGCGCCTTTCTAAAACTTATAAAAGAATGACTGGGTAATTTATCTTTAAAAATGGTCTTTTAAAAGAATACCCCAATGTTTAGTAAGTATCTGTCTGATATAGTTATATGTTCCATGTTATACCTAGTGATGAGATTAAACTGGGGTTCCTTTCGGTCAATTGTGTTGATTCGATTCAATTTCAATGCCTCTTTTCGATCCATTTTCAATGTTCTTTTCACAGAGGCATTAATGAGACTTATCGGGTAACCTATTTCTCTGAAACTTTTTTTAAAGTACTCCGTTGTTTTTTCATAATATGGATATTGGAACAATTTCTCCTTATTCTCTTCATCTGACTAAATGGGATGTTTTTCTTCCATTTAGAGTAATGACAAATGGTAAAATCCAGATAACTATTGCCGTCTACTTTTTTTAAATGATTCCTTGTTGTGATCTTATCGGAAGCTGATTCCAGATGATTATTTAAAAAGATTGTTTCCTCAGGGTTAAAATCAAGACTAAAAGTCAAACCCCAGTCGTTCCCATTCAGTTTTTCAACGAATGTAACCAGATCATCTGCACCTCCATCCCAGATGAAGATAATATCATCAATATAACGTCTAAAGAACTTTATGTTAGTATGGGAGAGCAGACCATGCTGATCTTCAAAAATCCCATAAAGAAATTAGCATAGGACGGGCAAATTTTGTCCCCATTGTGGTGCCTTTACTCTGAATATAAAAACCTTGTTAAACGTAAAATAATTGTGGTGCAAGATGAACTCTATTATCTTTATATAGTCCACATAGGTGAAGAAAAATAGAAGGCGGCACTCTGGAGTGTAATAATATTACAGGCTATAGCTACTAGAGAGGGGTCGTTGATCCAGGGAGTTATTCTGATTGCCTGATTGGAGTCGGAAGGAATCTTTTTCCCCTTAAGTGAGGAAAATTGGCTTCTGCCTCACAGGGTTTTTTGCCTTCCTCTGGATCAACTTGTAGGAAACAGGCCGAACTGGATGGACAAATGTCTTTTTTCGGTCTTATATACTATGTTACTATGTTACTCACCATGACTTGTAAAAGTGCTTGATGCTTTATTGATTCATGTGCAGGAACAAGCAAGGGCTGGAGCGGACAAACTTCTCCACTGACATGCACTGCAGGCGATGGCCGCTTCGCGCCGGTTAGCGCTTCGTCTGGCGCAAAAGCGCTAATCGGTGTGAAACGGCCCCTGCCTGCAGTGCATGTCAGTGGAGACGTTTGTCCGCTCCAGCCCTTGCTTGTTCCTGCACATGAATCAATAAAGCATCAAGCACTTTTTACAAGTCATGGTGAGTGCCGCCTTCTATTTTTTCTTCACCTATGTGGACTATATCCACTTCCGGTTGCTGAGCACCACGTACATTGATCTGAATGACCAACTGTCCCAGTCACCGTTTATTCTTCATACAAAGACATTATACAGAGAGGAGTAGTGCCACCCCCACTATCTTGTGAACATTCTATTATCTTTATAATTAATTTTTTTTGGGAGATCAGGCATTTCCGAGTCTGTGGCCAAGAAGTGTTTCATGGCTAGAAGGCCCGGATCATGTCGGATATTGCTGTACAACGAGGTAATGTCTAGAGTCACCCATAGATATTTATCTTGCCACTTCTAGTAGGTTGATAAGGTGAGAAGTATCCTTATGATATAAAGGGAGTTGTTGGACATGTTTTTGAAGGAATTTATCAACATATGCCGAAAGGTTTGATGTGAGAGAATTAATACCAGATATAATGGCCTTCCCGGGGTCGGTAATGGATTTGTATATTTTCGGTAGAAAATAAAACGTAGCTATTGCCGGATGAATAGTGGATAGAATTGTTTCTCTTTTTGTCGATAATGTTGAAAGCAAAGCCAGAATCAAAGCCAGAATCACCTCCTGGGTGAAGTGAGTTTGTTACTATTTTTAGTTTTCTATTCATATGTGTTTATATGTGCATATCCGACCACCATCCTTATGACTATAGGGTGTGATTCACTAAGTGTATTTATGTTGGTCTAGACTGCTTATTAGATCTATCCCCACTGCATTAACTAGATGTATATAAGCTTTCAGGATATCTTGAGAATTGGCGCTGCCCATGTGGTTTATCATATTTATATTTTTTATTTCCTTTTCCTATGAACCAGGCACCCTTCCCTCTTCAGAGCAGAAGGTGCCTGGTTTAATGCTCAGGTTCTCCCATTGACTTCCATTATACTCGGGTGCTCCATAGAGCACCCGAGCATCCCGATGTGTTCAGCTCGAGCACCCGAGCACTTTGGTGCTCGATCAACACTAATAGTTAACCAAGGAGAACTCGTCTGTCCACCCAAAATGTGTAGAAACTGACCTTTGTGAAGATGAATCAGGTGTGGATTAGCCAGGATTTTAAAACACCAGTGCCTGATGCATCAGACTAGATCATCAATAGTGCCACACCTACACTTTGACAAAAGAGCCCTGTTTTTTCTAGCTACCTTCCTCAGCTACTATTCTGATTCAGCCACCCACCTGATGCCACATCTAAAGCCAGGTGCTCCTACTGACAGCCACTATCTTCAGCTGGCACTGGTATTGCCCCCACCTCCCCACTCTGTCACTGTGCCACTCTATGGTCTCCTCATGCTGCTGCTACATCAACACTATGTCTCTGGGCCACTCTGTGGTCTCCTAATGCCTCTGCCACCTCACTACTCTGTGGTCTTCTCATGCTGATGCTTCCTCAACACTATGTCAATAGGCCTCTCTGTGGTCTCCTCATGTTGCTGCCACATCACTACTCTGTAGTTTCCTCATGCTGCTGCTACATAACTACTCTGTGGTCTCCTTAAGCTGCTGCCACCTCACTACTCTATGGTCTATTCATGCTGCTATCACTTCCCCACTCTGTCGATGGGACACTCTGTGGTCTCCTCATGCTGCTTCCACATCACTACTCTGTGGTCTCCTCATGCTGCTGCCACATCACTGTTCTGTGGTCTCCTCATGCTGCTGCCACCTCAACACTATGTCACTTGGCCACTAAGTGGTCTCCTGATGCTGCTGCCACATCACTACTCTGTGGTCTCCTCAAGCTGCTGCCACCTCAACACTATTTCACTGGGCCACTCTGTGGTTTTATCATGCTGCTGCCAAATCACCACTCTGTGGTTTCCTCATGCTGCTGCTACATCACTACTCTGTGGTCTCCTCAAGCTGCTGCCACCTAAACACTGTCACTCTTCCACTCTGTGGTCTTCTCATGCTGCTACCACCTCACTACTATGTGGTCTCCTCATGCTGCTGCTACTTCAACACAATGTCACTGGGCCACTCTGTGGTCTCCTCATGCTGCTGCCACCTCACCACTATGTCACTGGGCCACTCTGTGGTCTCCTCATGCTTCTGCCAAATCACTACTCTGTGGTCCCCTTATGCTGCTGCCACCTCACCACTATGTCACTGAGCCACTCTGTTGTCTCCTCTTGCTCCTGTCACCTCACCACTATGTCATTGGGCCACTCTGTGGACTTTTCATGCTGTTCCCTCCCTTCCCACTTCATGACTGGGCTTCTATTTTGCCTTTTTGACCTGGTTGACATCATCTTTTTTTTACCCTTCTTCTGATCTGTCAGAAGGAAGGAAAATGAGACGCACAACAGATCATGTCTTTGTAGCAGCTGTAAGGCCTGTCTAACATGGTCCCATCAGAATTGGCTTATGATTTGGTAGTCAAAAGCAAGAGCGGGTACAAAACACAGAAGACATGCAAATATTTATTGCATGTATCATCTCTGTTTTGGATCCACTCCTGTTTTTTTTTTTGGCTTTAGCAATACTGATGGATTACTGACCAAATGCCGACCGAGTGAAGGTAGATGCTTAACAGACAGGATCCGTTTTTTTGGGGGGTTATTGTTCTGATGGATCAGAGGCAGGGCAAAATAATCAGTGACATCAACAAAAAATTACTGCTGACACCCTCTCCACTTTGTCAGGTGGGATCTACTTGTATAAGCGTTTAATAGAACAGGTTCTGTAGACATCTATGTGGAATCTGCTGATGACGGTGTAAAAGGAGCACACTTCTTCTTGATGTCAACATTGACCTGTAAGGCTGAGTTCACACTTAAGTTAGTTGGTCAGTTTTGGCCCCGTAACTGCCCAAATAAGTGAAGTGTGCAGTTATTCTAAAAGCGACGCCTGTCATCTGAGTGTCCTACTGACTCACAGTATTGTTTCACTACCACAGCGGACTCCCTATACTTGTTACTGCAAAGGAACAGTGTACTACACTACTATACCGGCTCTCTGCAGCCAGGAAATAGCTGTTTTTAACGCGATTCACCACAAATAAATTCGGATCGATTTTTCCAGAAATTTCGTCGAACCGACCGAATCGAAGTTTTGAGAAATTTCGCTCATCTCTACTGCTGACCAATAAGAAATTTTAAAACCGTGTTTTTGTGTGTGTTTTTTTTCTGCTTCCCTATCATTTTTTTTAAATAGCTGCATACTCCAGGTATGTATATATATATATATATATATATATATATATATATATATATATATATATAATTTTTTTTTTTTTTTTTTTTTTTTTCTCATAGCCTTCTCTATAGGAAAAATCAGACGGAAAGAAAAATGTGCGATTAAAAAAATCACACAAAAATTATTGTAAAACTGATTGACTTTCATGGTGGTTTTTACATGCAAAAATTTAAAAAAATGTAGTATGATAGCACACAAACTGGATTTTCATGACCTTTCAGGTGCTAGACATAGTTAACCCCTTAGTGACCATCTATATGACCTTTTTATGGTGTCATAAACTATATATGTAAGGGCCCTGGGCGATGCCTCTGTGTTTTTACAACAGTCTAGTCTAAACGCTGCAAAGGTCTCTTGTACAGTGGAGAGAGAGGGTTCAACTCCCGTAAGAGAGGCTGTTTAATCTCTTAGAAGCCTAGGTCAATAGCGATTCAGGATAGGTCATCAGCATCTGATTGGTGGGGGTCCAACACCTGGGATCCCCGTATATCAGCTTTTTGAGAAGCCACCAGCGCTCATGTTCGCGCCGTGGCCTTCTCGCAGCTTATCAAGCACAGCTCCCTACATAGAAGTGAATGGGGCTGAGCACAATACCAAACACAGCCATGATTCAATGTACAGTGCTGTGTTTGGTGAGCTGAGAGAAGGCCACGGCACTCAAACAGCAGATTGGCAGGGGTCCCAGGTGTCAGACCCCACTCATCAGGATAAGTCATCACTATCAAAATCTCAGAAAACCCCTTTAAATAAAGGTCCTCAAATCTCCAAGTTAAAAAATACACCTTTTTTCATTGAAAAAATAAGCTATTAAATAGACATTTTATGTTTGCAATTTTTTCTACCACATATCTAGTATTGCCATGTCTGTAATGACACACGCTATACAATTATCATGTAATTTATCCTGTACGGTGAACACCATAAAACATTTTTACTAATTGCTATCATACGACCAGATCAGTGGAAAAGTTAGAAAGTTATAGCTCTTGGAATGGGACACGGAAAGAAAATCGCTTGGTCACTAAGGCCCAAAACAGACTGGTCACTAAAGGGAAAAATACCAGCAAAATGCAATAAATATGCTTGCAACTTTAATATCCCCTATGATTTTTAGTATGTTTTTATACATGGAAGGAAATTGATGCCTTTTCGAGGTATGACAAACTGAAAACATACTGTATTTTTCACGTTGTAAGAAACACCTCCCCATAAGACACACCTAGGTTTTAGAGGAGTAAAAGAATTTTTTTCATAAGTCTTCAGATCAGACCACCAATCAGACCCCCAATGTTAATCAATCTTCAGCTAAGACCCCTGATGTTAATCAGACTTCAGCTCAGAGCCTCAATGTTAATCAGACCCCAAACAGACCTCAAATCAGACCCCTAATGTTAATTTGGGGTTAGCCTTAATGGAAGTGGTCATTAGAATTCGCCCCATAAAATGCACTGACAATTTCCCCACTGTAAGGGATGGGGAAAAGCGCATCTTATAGGGCAAAAATATAATACTTCCTTCATGCATTTTTTATTTTCCTTTTTCATTTTTAAAATGCCCCTTGCATTTTTCACTGTGCACTTAGAAGAGGCATTTCTTCAGGTGTTTTTCAGCTCCCATAGAGATTCCCATGTGAAAAATGTCTGAAAAAAATTATGCTCCATTTTGCTAAAAGCACAAAAACGTGCAAAACTCCCTGAAAAAATGCTTTGTCTTTTAAGTAAATCTAACTACATGAAAAAAACATGGATGAAAAACAAAAAATCCCGGTAGGGTTAATTTATGATTCCATTTATGCCAGAAAATTTGCATACAAAAGTTGATCTTTTTAGAAAATTCTATTTTTGTGCAAGCATTTGAAACTTTTCATCATTTTACTTTTTGCCACATCTAAAAATTAATGAATAAGAAAGCAGGAGTGGTTAGCTATGTTTATAAGTTTCACTCCAGATTTATCACTGCAATTTTTTTATAGAGGGGTGGCATAAAAGAAGGGGAGTAGCATTTGTAGACAAAACTGTTGGGTTTAAAGATGCACCAAATTTATTGCCCTGTTTGATAAATTTTGATCCACTTTTGCCAGTGCAAACTCAAATCAAAACAGGTTTCGAGAATTCCCTTATAAAAACTCCCTCCCCCAATGTAATGAAACCAGGGTTGGATATATGTGGATTACAATATATAGTTTCAACTTACATTTTCTATGGTCTATATTGTTTGTAATTTTAAAAGTGCTTTTCTCTTACAGCTCTGGCCAGTAAACCCACATATGTCAGCTACAGCAACCACGCTATATAGACAGCACTGATTGAGATTGCCCATCAACAACAGGGGCTAAGCTAATGGTCAAATCAGATGCCGCTCACTACTGAAAAAACGGAATCAGTCAAGATGACTAGTTAACCTGTCATGGGGCGGAGAAGCGCGCCTGGCGCAGACAGGAGAAAAACAGATGACATATAAGCCACAGACCTGGGTACATTATATTCCCTTCCATGGAATGAATCAGGAACACATCATAACTGGTTACTTTGGTCCAGATAAAATAATTTACAACGTTTTTTAAAATATTTTTTCATTTTAAGTTCTGGTTTATACATGAATTAATTGATATTGTGTTTATATTTCACAGAAGCACATCTATTTTGAGTGTGCCAATTTTATTGCATTTCCATATTTTTTTACTTACAACTTGATACAAATAAAAAGTTATTTTTTTCCATATTGTGTGGTTTAAGTCAGAGTCTTCACGTGTGCCCTCTTTCAAGAAGACAATATTCTCACACTTCTGCCCAGTTATTCTGTACCTTTTCATCTTGCCTGCAGTGATTATAGTGATTTATTTCTTTTATTTTTGTCATCTCTTTTCCCAAAACTAAACAAATGCCCCATTTCAAATAAAAAAATGCTTTGATTTTTGCTATTTCCATAGTTTGGTTTTAAGTACAATTGAGATTGCTGATTTAAAACCGAACTCAAGTTCGGGAAATGTTTTTTTACAGTAGAAATCACTTTATGAAGTTATTACGTGAAGTCTCGCTAGAAGTAATAACTTTGGCTCATTGGAGCTAATACATTCTAATACTGTACAGAGCCCTTACTCCGTACAGTATTGAAACAAGTATTATACGAATCTACTTAAAGTCGATTCGTTCATCCCTATTTAAAATCTAAAAACTAAGAGTCTCATCCAAAAGCCAGTATAAGGGCCATGGCCATGCCGGGGTACTGCAGCTCAGCATCTAAACAATCAAACAGAAGCTGAGCTTCAATACATCGGTGCCAGAAACTAAACAGTGTATGGAGCCTTCTGCTTCTGCTCTGTACACTGTAAGCTCCTGACACCATGGCAGCCTTAAAAGTTGATTGGTGAGGCTGCCAGGTGTTGGACCCCGACAATCTGATACTGATGACCTATCCTGAGGATAGGTTATCAAAATCTGCAGCCTGGAGAAACCCTTTAAACAGTCTATATTTACTATATTTACTTTTGCATTTATGACGTCATGTATTTGTTTTACAGTATTTGAACTGATCAGAATGATTTTGCTTCAAAATTTTAAATGTATTCTTTTCATTGTTGTCCTAATCACATAAACATCCCCAAAAATGATTTTTGTATTTTTGAAAATCTACAGATTTTTTGTTGTTGAAAATGTTAACACTTTTAAATGAAAATATTTTTAAACTGCACCAGATGTGCTTGCTAATTTGGCATGAGATATATGAATAAAGGAGATATGAAAACTAGGCAAGATTGTAACGTGACTCCGTTACAACTATATTTTGTGATACCTTTTTCAATGACAATTAGGAAAATCCTACTATAGAAAAGTGACTGATGGCTAAGGACCAATTAAGGCCTTGTTAAAATGCTCACATATGGAGCCTGAATGCTTTTGATATACTAACTTCTGCAGCATTTTCTTGTTTAGTAAGGTTAGTCTACCTCTGGCAAAATGATGGATGTATATTAAGAATTACACAGAAGTTCCATTATTAATATACCATTTCCCTATATGAACTGCAAATGACATTACAGCTTCCTTATCCCCTCTACAAGAAGCTTTGAAGAACCCAACACACTCTAAAACTGTAGATAAATGTGAGGGAAAAGTTTGTGAGTCAGTCTAGCCTATAACAATCTCCTAATTGTAGAAATGTTAATGTAGCACAAGCACTTGGGCTCCTCGTGTAGCACTGCATGGATATAATGTTTTTAACTAAATAACTTTGTGGTATGATGTACCTCTACATCTGTTCCTGAAAAATATTATGCTGCAAAGCTGACTGACAAAAACAAATGTATTATTGGTTTTACTTGGTGTCTGTTCCCAAAATGTGCCCCTCCCATGGTCAGTTTGCAATGTATTTATTATGAGAGTCTTAAAATGATCCTCCACCTTCACCCCATGAAACCTTGCGCGGTGCTTGCGTTTATGCAAAATTGTGTGTGCATGAAAATCACAGAGAGTCTTGAAAATTTCTTTTCTTTCTTTTCTACCCGAGTGTTTCTAATAAAAGCAAAAAATAAAAAAATAAATGCACATGAACTGGTGGTGACTTATTATTTTTTCTTCAGGCAGAGTGTTTTGCAACATTGTGAACTTTATGTCAAGATATACAGTATTTATAGCTCATGCTGCCCTCATCACTAAGCCTGACTATGTTGCTATTAAAGGCGCATGTACACTTGCCAATAGGTGTCAAGATTTCTGGGCAATATCCCCCAAAAAATAAATACTATAATATTATCACCATAGACAACACCCCTTGCCATGACTGAATGATAAGACTTCTTTGTTATTGGGTAACACCCCCATACCATGACTGTATAACAGTATACTATGGATAATACCACTATGACGCAACTAAATAACAGTGAATGAATAATGCCTCTACACTTTTGTTGAATAAAAACTACAGGTAGAACAAGTGACTATTACAACCATTTTGTGACTAAATACAGTGATCATATCAAGTCAGATACCACATAGGCAATTCACAGAGTACCACCACACTACAGCCTGGACTTGTTAAAAACTGATCATATGCAGTCAAAAGCAGAACATACAATTACATTTTATGACTCAGTGTCACGGGTGTTTCACTCCCACACCGAGCATAGGAGGAAAGGGGGAACAGGGAATAAGGCCTGAGAACTAGGGAAGGAAAATGGACACCATCTAGTGAAAACCCTAACCAAAATCTTGACTGACTACCAATATGAAAAGACCCCAAAGTTAAGTGAGTTCATACGCAGGAATACCTAGAGTCCTATCAAGCCCTATAGGATCCTGGTACTAATGGCGAGGGACGAGACTACCTGTTCCTCTAAAAGGAAGGACAAACAGGAGTCTCCTTCAAGCCTAATACAAACAATAGGGAAATGCAACACACAGAACCCAAACAAAATACAAAATGGAAAGGAAAGACTTAACTTCAAAGAAGCAATGAAAGCACCAGGAACTCAGCTGAGATCCAACCACAATCTATCCAAAGGTCTAAACAGAAGCTATAAACCGCACAGCATTGTGGGAGAAGCAATTATAAATAGAGAAGGTTAAATGACCCTAATAGCCACACCTGGGCAAAGAAGGTGCGGTAAGCACCAGAAACAACACAGACGTTATTTGATCCAAACGGAAAACATGCAAGATCAAACCACTTGTTGCCAGTCTCACCGATCTCCTGCCACCTGTCGTGGGAAAGTCCGTGACGATACCACCCCCTTCTACAGGTGACCTCTGGACACCCAGGACTGAAATTATCAGGGTGAGACCTGTGAAAAGGTTTCACCAAACAACTAGCATTCACGTCAGATGCCGGTACCCACATCCTCTCCTCTGGTCCATAACCCTTCCAGTGAACAAGATACTGAAGAGATCTATGGAGAACTCGAGAGTCAATTATCTTGGTGATCTGAAATTCCAAACTACCGTCCACTTTGACAGGAGCGGGTGGCAAGAAAGACGGCTCCAAAGGTTCAACATATCTCTTCAACAAAGATTTATGAAACACATTATGAATTTTTAGGGCATGAGGGAGTTCAAGACGAAAAGCTACAGGATGAATAATGGCAGTGATCTTATATGAACAAATAAATCTTGAACCCTCCTTCCAAGAAGGTACTTTCAACTTAATGTTCCTTGTGGACAGCCACACAGAATCACCCACTCTTAGGTACGGACCTTTCATACGTTTCCTGTCAGCCACATGTTTATACTTGTTGCCCATATTCAACAAGTTATCTTGAATTTTCTGCCATATAGATGACAATGATGACAAAAAACGTTCCTCCTTAGGGATACCAGAAGTATCTGAACCAGAAAATGGGCCACACTGCAGGTGAAACCCATATGCCCCAAAAAATGGCGACTTCCCGGGGGATTCCTGTCTACGATTATTTGTGGCAAACTCTGCCAAAGACAAAAATGAAGACCACTCCCCCTGAGACAAAACATCTCAAGTAAGTCTCCAGACTCTGATTAGTGCGCTCTGTCTGTCCATTCAACTGAGGATGAAAAGCGGAAGAAAAGGACAGTTGTACCCCCAGTCGAATACAGAACGTTTTCCAGAATCTGGAAACAAACTGAGCCTCCCCGAACCGAGACCACGTCAGAGGGAATGCCATGGAGTTTTACAATGTTGTCAACAAACACTTGTGCAAGTGTTTTAGCATTAGGTAGGCCCGGCAACACTATAAAGTGCACCATTTTACTAAAGCGATCAACTGCCACCAGAATAACTCTTTCCTGAAGAATTAGGTAGATCAGTAATAAAATCCATGGATAAGAGAGTCCATTGTCTGGACGGTATGGGCAACGGAAGTAGAGACCCGGAAGGCCGAGTATGTGTCCCCATAGCGCGTGCACAGGTACTACAGGCTGACACATAGTCCTCAACACCTTACGCAACCCCAGCCACCATGCCTTGGGTTCCAGTCGTTTAGCCGACTTCAGGTAAACTAGGTTTTTGTGATCTGTGAAAAGTGATGAGCGGCATAGGCAATATTTGAATTTGCAATGTTTTGAAAATTTTTGGCTGAATATTTGCCATAAATTCGCAAATTCAAGAATTCATCATCTCCAGAATTCGCGTTTTGAATATTCACGATCAACACGATTTCACGAATCACGAATATATAGCACTATATTCTAAATATTCGCAAATTCTTGAAGTGGCGATATTGACGATTAAAATTCACTATTTAAATATTTGCACTTAACACTATCTATAAACACCGTGAACGGATGAATAGCTGCTTTCAACCAATGACGCCATTCCTCAAAAGCCAACTTAATTGCCAGTAACTCTCTGTTCCCCACATCATAATTTCTCTCTGCGGAAGAGAGTTTTTAGAGAAAAAGGCACGTAGACGCCAGGTGACGGGCCCTGCTATAAAATTGCTCCTACCCCACATCGGACGTGTTCACTTGCACAATGAAAGATTGTGAAACATCTGGCTGCACCAATATAGGGGCAGAAGAGAAGCATTCCTTAATCACAAAAAAGGCTCACAGCAGCTGAATCAGACCACACTGAAACATCTGTCACTTTTCTTAGTCATGTCAGTTAAGGGTTTTACTATTGTCGAATAGTTCTGAATACATTTTCGGTAATAGTTGGTGAACCCAAAAAACGCATAAGGGCCTTCAGATTTTGGGTCGAGCCTAGTCTAATACAGCACCTACTTTCTCTGGATCCATTCGAAAACCTGAAGATTAGCCCAAAAACTGCACCTCATGTACAGCAAAAACACACTTCTCTAATTTTGCGTACCATTTATTATCTCTTAGGATCTGTAACACCTGTAACACGTGATCATGATGTATCTCCATGCCTGGAGAATAAATTAGAATGTCATCCAAATACACGACTACAAACCTCCCAACAAGGTGATGAAAAATATCATTCACAAAATGCTGGAAAACCGCAGGAGCATTGGTCAACCGAAAAGGTATGACCAGGTTCTCAAAGTGAACCTCTGCGGTATTAAAAACCATCTTCCATTCATCCCCTTCCTTGATCGTAACCAGATAATATGCCTCCCTTAAATCCACTGTCGATAGACACCTCAATCCCCACCTCAGCAGTCAGGAGAAATTGGATACGACCAGTCAAAGACAAATGAACATTTTCTGACTCTCCTCTCACCCCTCCAAGAGTCAGATGGGAATTAAATGATCCTTTTTATTTATTTTTGCCCTTGAATGTATGGACATACTCTGATAAAATTACTTTCTGTCCGCAGAAAAAACACACTCCCTTCTCATTTTCAGTATGCTTTTAAAAGTGGATCCAGGATTAGCTCCTCCTAATTGCATGGGTTTGTCCCCAGACATAAACCCAGGAGTAGCTTCACCCAAAGTGTGAGAGGAGGACGATGCAACATGTGATAGTACGTCTTTAGAGTGGGGCCCCTAGATCTCTCTCTCTCAGGTGTCTATCAATGCATATAGCAAGAGACATAGCAACCTCCAGAGACAGTGGGGTTTTCATGAAAGGCCAAAGCGTCCTTCAGCCTCTCTAATAACCATTGACAAAACTGGCTATGGAGGGCAGGATCATTCCATTCCGTATCCGTAGCCCACCTCCTAAACTTAGAGAAATAAATCTCAGTGGAATGATCACCCTGACGAAGGCCGTGCAGCTTGGATTCGGCTAAAGAGGTCCGATATAGATAAGACCCAAAGCTTCAAAAAATTAATCTACTGACCGGAGAGACTGCGATCTGTCGGCAGAAAAAAAGCCCATGACTGCGCATCCCCCTTAAGCAAGGAAATAACCACACCGACTTGCTGTTTCTTATCCCCAGATGAGTTTGCACGTAGCCTAAGATACAATTTGCACGCCTCCCTAAACAAAATGAAATTATCACGTCTCCTAGAAAATCTGTCTGGGAGGGCAATTTTAGTCTCCAGATAGGCCTGGTCTCCACCACTACCACCAGGACCAACAGCCTGTGATCTCTGCATCTGCAATATGGTTGTGCGGGAGGTCATCTACCTCCAAAGATAGCTTTTGCAGCTGACCTGCCAGTGCAGCCATAGGATCCATGGCTGCACACAAACAAACAAAAAATTACGGTTTTGGCGATTGATAATGTCAAGCTTTGGTGTGGTAGGAAAACACCACACCAAGCATAGGAGGGAAGGGGGAACAGGGAATCAGGCCTGAGAACTAGGGAAGGAAAATGGACACCTTCTAGTGAAAACCCTAACCAAAATCCTGACTGACTACCAGTATGAACAGACCCCAAAAGGTAGGTGAGTTCATAATCAGGAATACCTAGATTCCTATCAAGCCCTATAGGACCCTGGTACTAATGGGAGGGACTAGACTACCTGTTCTTTTCAAAGGAAGGACGAACAGGAGACTCCTTCAGGGCTTATACAAACAATAGGTAAATGCAACACACAGAACCCAAACAAAATACAAAAGGAAAGGAAAGACTTAACTTCAAAGGAGCAATGGAAGCACCAGGAACTCAGCCGAGATCCAACCACAATCTATCCAAAGGTCGAAACAGAAGCTATAAACCGCACAGCATTGTGGGAGAAGCAACTATAAATAGTCAAGATTAAATAACCCTAATAGCCACACTTGGGGAAAGAAGGTGTGGCAAGCACCAGAAACAACACAGATGTAATTTGATCCAAACTGAAAACATGTCAGATCAAACCACGTGTTCCCAGTCTCACCAATCTCCTGCCACCTGTCGCAGGAACGTCCATGACACTCAGACAGGGCCGGCGCATCCTATAAGCGGACTAGGCAGCCCCGTAAAGCGCCCCTTGGGAAGGGGCGCCGCTAGGAGCGCCAGTACCCCCTTTTGCTGCAGCCGCCCGAACGCTCTATATTGAGCCTCTGGTGGCTGCAGCGCTGCCCAGGCTGGCGCATCCATGAGGGCACACCGCCCGGGCACAGCAAGAGGAGAGGGACTGACAGGAGGGAAGCGCTCAGCTCTCCCTCCTGTCACTCCCTCATTGTAATCTCAAAAAGGAAAAAAACAAAAAAGGTAACCACTGGATGAGGCGCCAATCGGATTATCGTTACGTGGTCTCTATTGTACAATAGGGCTTTATAGTTGGACTACTCTGAAGTCATATCGATGGCGTTCAATAAAAATGTGTTAAGCATATAAAATATATAAAATACAGGTAGGTACGGCTATCATTACCAATATAAGTGATCATGAAGTAAAACCAATGGATAATAATGTATCAACTCACTTCACCGGGGGGAGATTTTGAGGGATAAACTCAAGACACCCATCAAAAAACTCCTCCCAATCCTGGATCGCCTGTAGAGTCTTAGGATAAAGCCGCAGTCCCAGAAGTCGGTTCTTCTAGCAAAATCCTTTATTGGGGGTATAACAACAGGAACAGATAATGGCTCAACGCGTTTGGGGCTGGTATCCCCTTCATCTCCTATCTGACTCCTCATTGTAGCATGGCCGAGGCCCTGTATGGTCCAGCTGGTACAGGGAGAATCAGTGTGCACTTCCTGTCAGTCCACTCGGGTACAGGAAACAAAAGTACCTGTACCCACAGACTGCTCTGAGCTTCGGCCACACTACACTAGAGTTAGGGGGTATTGGGAAGAGAGAATGACATGGGGGGAGAATGACAAGAGGTGGAGAGAGATGACAAGAGGGACAAAGAGAATGACAAGAGGGGGAAGGAGAATGACAGGGGTGGGGGAAATGACAAGAAAGGAGAGAGAGAATGACAAGAGGGGGAAAGAGAATGACATGGGGGAGAGAATGACATGGGGGGAGAGGATGACAAGAAGGACAAAGAGAATGAAAGGGGGGAAGAGAATGACATGGGAAGGAACAGAATGACAAGAGTACGGTGTTCATTTTAGGACATGGTCAGATATCAGAGTCAACTATCAAAATAATGCCAATGTGACACCTGACACCTGACTCCTGACTCCTGACACCTGACTCCTGACACCTGACACCTGACTCCTGACTCCTGACTCCTGACTCCTGACACCTGACTCCTGGCTCCTGGCTCCTGACACCTGACTCCTGACTCCTGACTCCTGACTCCTGACTGAATTGAAGTTATGTGTGACCGCTGATATCTGACTACTGACAAAGTCAGGTGTCAGGGGTCAGCCTCACTATCAACTTTAGTTTCATCCTTCTTTTCATACACTGAATGGCATAGATGAATAAAATGCCAAGTAAACCTTAACTGATCTTATAGCTCAGTTGTAATGCATCTGTCTTGTGATTAGAACCTTAGGGTTCAAATCCCCTTCCAGCCCTTAAAAATTACTTTTATTAAACTGTAGATATGTGGCAATTGAAGTCATGTGCGACCGCTGATATCTGACTACTGACAAAGTCAGGTGTCAGGTGTCAGGGGTCAGCCTCACCATTAACTTTAGTTTCACCCTTCTTTTTATACACTGAATGGCATAGATGAATAAAATGCCAAGTAATCCTTAACTGATCTTATAGCTCAGTGGTAGTTTGTATGTTTTGCGTCCAAAGACCATAGGTTCAAATCCCCTTTGCTGTCTAAACCTGACTAAAATTATGAGCTTGGAATTTTCTTTTTTACATTAAACAGGTGACAAGGAGTACTGTAAGTAGTCCTTTTTATTTTATTAAAGATTAAATGGGCAGCACCATTGTAAAGTGGGCACTAATTTAATGTACAATACAATGAAGTATTAAAGGGGATTTGAACCTATGGTCTTTGGACGCAAAACATACAAACTACCACTGAGCTATAAGATCAGTTAAGGTTTACTTGGCATTTTATTCATCTATGCCATTCAGTGTATGAAAAGAAGGATGAAACTAAAGTTAATGGTGAGGTTGACCCCTGACACCTGACTTTGTCAGTAGTCAGATATCAGCGGTCGCACATGACTTTAATTTGCCTCATATCTACAGTTTAATAAAAGTAAATTTTTTAAGAGCTGGAAGGGGATTTGAACCCTAAGGTTCTAATCACAAGACAGATGCATTACAACTGAGCTATAAGATCAGTTAAGGTTTACTTGGCATTTTATTCATCTATGCCATTCAGTGTATGAAAAGAAGGATGAAACTAAAGTTGATAGTGAGGCTGACCCTGACACCTGACTTTGTCAGTAGTCAGATATCAGCGGTCACACATAACTTCAATTCAGTCAGGGGTCAGGTGTCAGGAGTCAGGAGTCAGGAGTCAGGAGTCAGGAGTCAGGTGTCAGGTGTCAGGTGTCAGGAGTCAGGAGTCAGGAGTCAGGAGTCAGGAGTCAGGAGTCAGGAGTCAGGAGTCAGGAGTCAGGAGTCAGGAGTCAGGAGTCAGGTGTCAGGTGTCAGGTGTCAGGTGTCAGGTGTCAGGAGTCAGGTGTCAGGTGTCAGGTGTCACATTGGCATTATTTTGATAGTTGACTCTGATATCTGACCATGTCCTAAAATGAACACCGTACAAGAGGGGAGAGAAAGAACTGGCGTTAGTTAAAGGGGTTCTGCAGTTTATTTTTTCATCATCAGCATCTGATCGTCGGAGGTCGACACCTGGTATCCCCGCCGATCAGCTGTTTGAGAAGGCAGCGGCACTGGCAGTAGCAAGCGCAAAGATGTCACGACTAGTATCACTGGCCTTGGCGGGGTTAAGCTCTGTTCACTTGACCACCCAGGCCAGTGATACTAGTCATGACATCACTGCGCCTGCGGTAAACAGCGAGAAGGCGGAGGGGCTACTGCCGGCGCCGCTGCCTTCTCAAACAGCTGATCGGCGGGGGTCCCGGGTGTCGGACCCCTGCCGATCAGTTTAAATAAACAGCAGAACCCCTTTAATATGGCAGATCATAATGGGTGGGGCATTGTGATGTCACATGGGGGGGTGGCAAACTTTCCTTTTGCCTAGGACGGCAAAAATCCTTGCCCTGCACTCAGATGTTATGGTCATCTCTGATTGGAGTCGTTTGCTTTCCTGCCTTCTTTTTCTTGCCCAGAATCCTGTGACAACTTCTTCCAGTTAATACTCGCCTCTGTAGTCTCATTGGCTCCATGCTTTCCTAGCACATTCTCACCCTCATCAACAGGGTTTCTCAACTTCAGTCCTCGGGACCTACCTACCAGTCAGGATTTGAGAATATCCCACAGAATGAATACTTCTGGTAAGTCCTGATGAGTGGACACTAATTATATCACCTGCTCAATACTAAGAAAATCCTGAAAATATTGAGAAACCATGCTCTTCACAAACTCTTATCCTGATGCCCCTTTAATCCCTCCTGCTGTTATCACCAACAATGTGTGTGCTGTGCTGCAAACACAGTGCCTCTTTGGCACTGGAGGGTATTGTTGCCATAAGACTAGAGGAATCGTTTGAAAATTGAGAGAATTGCTAGCAATGTGGCAGACCCTGGTGGGTTTTGTGGCTGACAGTGGTCTCTAAAAAGTAGAGCATTCTCACTGACTTGAGAACATTCTGACATTTTGGTTACAGATCAGAAACCATGATTTATGATTATGTCTAGAGATGAGCGAATCAAATCCCACAAAGTGGAATTCGATCGAATTTCAGGAATTATTTGATTCGCCTAGAAGCTGAATTTCCTCGTGCTTCGTGTCAGCGAATCGATTAATCCTGAAATTCAAACTTAACGCCTCCATTAGTGTGCGAAGGGCCGCCAGCCTTCATCTTGCTTGACATCATACGTCACCCCACCGGCATGCGTGATGATTAGTGATGAGAGAGCACCAAAGTGTTCGGTGTTTGGGTACTCGGTCGAACACATAGCGATCTTCGTGCACTCGGCCGAGCACCAGATTATAATGGAAGTCAATGGAAGACAACCCCTGCTCTGAAGAGGGAGGGTGCCTGGTCCATTTGAAAAGGTCAGAAAGTGACAGAAACATCACCGAAATGGATCGGGAACAGCATGGGAACGATGTATGGAGACATCTTGGACTCCCAGGTCGCTGCTGGAAACCATGTTGTCCGAGTTGTACGCCACTTTTACAGACTGACAAAAATACGCACAACCCCACCCCCAAAAAATAAAATTTCGCAGGAAAAATTGTTAGGAAACATTCTTTTCTGTATATTCAATTGTATATAAAGTTCAAGTGCTGCCACAAATTACAATCAAGAGGCACTTGAGACAACCTGTATATCACATAAAGGAGGGCCTTGTTCACATTGTGGTACTCATAATGCCTATGCACTAAGTGAAAGGGCTTCAAAAAATTACAAGGAACCAGCACTACAATACACCCTTTATTACACACAAAGGAGGGCATCATACACACCCTTGAAAAATTATGATTGGTGGGCTGCTGGTGATGACCCTCAAAAACATTTGGAGCAAGGGCCTGCTGGTGACCCTTTAAAACATTGCTTGGGCGAGACAGGGGAATCCAGGCCTTGTTCATTTTTATCTGTGTCAACCTATCAGCATTGTCAGTGGACAAGCGAGAGCGCTTATCAGTTATAATGCCACCAGCCGCACTAAATACAAGCTCAGACAAAATGCTGGCAGCAGAGCAGGCCAGCACCTCCAAGCGTAGAGTGCAAGTTTGTGCCACGTGTCCAGCTTGGACATTCAGTAGTTGTGAGTAGTGTTGAGCGAACAGTTCGAAAATCGTTCGGGTCCGTGCCGAATTTTGGGGTGTCCGTGACCACGGACCCGAACCCGGACATTTTCAAAAAAGTTCGGGTTCGGGTCGGTGTTCGTCGATTACTTCCTGCTTTCTGAAGGGCTGCACAGCAGCCAATCAGCTAGTGTTTTACTTCTTGCCCGAAGAGCCCATCACAGCCATGCCTACTAATGGCATGGCTGTGATTGACCAAGATGCAGCATGTGACCCAGGCTCTATTTAAGCTGGAGTCACGTGAGCGCCCGCACGTCACACTGCTCTGACTAGTGTAGGGAGAGGGCGCAGCTTCTGTGAGGCGAGATAGGCAGGGATAAAGAAGTGAATGATCTACCTTTCTACACCTGTGCATCAGAACAACTCAGCTGAGCTGTTCACTGAAAGTCACTATTTTGTTGAGACTGGCCAGAGCGATTTTTACTGGCACATGTAACTGGGCTGACCGGCGGTGGCCATTTTGGGACTTGTGGTGCGCCAGCACAAGCTGCCACAGAATCTAAACCAAAGCTCCAAAGAAGTGAAAAATCTACACCTGTGAATCAGAACAACAGCGATTCAGCTGCTCAGTCAAAGTCAATTTTTTTTCTGGCTGGGCAGACCGTTTTCTGGCACATGTTACTGGGCTGATAGGCGGCGGCCATTTTGGGACTTGTTGTGCTTCAGCAAAAGCTGCCACAACATCCATTAATCTCATGTAATAGCCGATTTTTTCATAGATATACTACATCAGGGGTTTGGCTGTGCTTGTGTCACCCATACTAACTGTAAGGATATTTAATAAATCAGTGGTGAAACTGAAAGTAACCCACTTGGATAGCAAATCCCATGAATGTGCTGTTCCAGCTAGGCTAGCCAGTGCCACTACAGCCAAGTCTAATACTGTCAGCCAGAAATATTTTTTTTTTATGTGCCAGAAATATAAATTAGAAAAAGCTTTCACCGTAATAATAAAATTATTCTGGTGTTAGACCAGAAGAAGCACTCCTGTTGTAATTAATACTGTAAAAAGGCTTAGGCAATATTTCTCCCAGTGTGGGAAATTTATCTAGCAAAACTAGCATTTTAAAAATTCTGGTGTTCTGAAATACCAGCAGTCCTCTTGTAATTAATACCGGAAAAGGCATTATATCGTACAGTGTTGTAATTTTGGTGAAAAAAAGGCCAATTTAATCAATCTGGTGTTAGTTACACCAGAAACAGTAGGCCTCACGTTTTTACTCCTGTAAAAAGGAATTAATACAGGGAAAAAGGCATTACATTGTCCAGTGTTGTAATTTTGGTGAAAAAAAAGGCCAATTTAATCAATCTGGTGTTAGACCAGAAACAGTAGGCCCTCACGTTTTACTCCTGTAAAAAAAATTATATCTCCGTGTGGGAACCTATGTACCAAAACTAGCATATTAAAAATTCTGGTGTCCAATTTGCAGCAGTTTTCTTGTAATTAATACCGGAAAAAGGAATTATATCTTCCAGTATGGGAATTTATGTACACAAACTAGCATTTTAAAAATTCTGGATGTCCAATTAGCAGCAGTCTTCTTTTAATTAATACCGCAAAAAAGCATTACATCGTCCAGTGTTGTAATTTTGGTGAAAAAAAAGGCCAATTTAATCAATCTGGTATTAGTTACACCAGAAACAGTAGGCCTCACGTTTTTACTCCTGTAAAGGAATTAATACCGCAAAAGGCATTACATTGTCCAGTGTTGTAATTTTGGTGAAAAAAAGGCCAATTTAATCAATCTGGTGTTAGTTAGACCAGAAACAGTAGGCCTCACGTTTTACTCCTGTAAAAAGGAATTATATCTCCCGTGTGGGAACCTATGTACTGAAAATTAGCATATTAAAAATTCTGGTGTCCAATTTGCAGCAGTTTTCTTGTAATTAATACTGGAAAAGGAATTACTATCTTCCAGTGTGGGAATTTATGTACACAAACTAGCATTTTAAAGATTCTGGTGATGTCCCAATTAGCAGCAGTCTTCTTGTAATTAATACCGGAAAAAGGCATTACATTGTCCAGTGTTGTAATTTTGGCTGAAAAAGGCCAATTTAATCAATCTGGTGTTAGTTACACCAGAAACAGTAGGCCGCACGTTTTTACTCCTGTAAAAGGAATTATATCTCCCCATGTGGGAATCTATGTACCAAAACTAGCATATTAAAGATTACGGGTGTCCAATTTGCAGCAGTTTTCTTGTAATTAATACTGGAAAAAGGAATTATATCTTCCAGTGTGGGAATTTATGTACACAAACTAGCATTTTAAAAATTCTGGTGTCCAATTAGCAGCAGTCTTCTTGTAATTAATACCGGAAAAGGCATTACATTGTCCAGTGTTGTAATTTTGGCTAAAAAGAAGGCCAATTTAATCAATCTGGTTTTAGTTACACCAGAAACAGTAGGCCGCACGTTTTTACTCCTGTAAAAGGAATTATATCTCCCCATGTGGGAATCTATGTACCAAAACTAGCATTTTAAAAATTAAGGTTGTCCAATTTGCAGCAGTTTTCTTGTAATTAATACCGGAAAAAGGAATTATATCTTCAGTGTGGGAATTTATGTACACAAACTAGCATTTTAAAAATTCTGGTGTCCAATTAGCAGCAGTCTTCTTGTAATTAATACAGGAAAAAGGCATTACATTGTCCAGTGTTGTAATTTTGGCTAAAAGAAGGCCAATTTAATCAATCTGGTTTTAGTTGCACCAGAAACAGTAGGCCGTACGTTTTTACTCCTGTAAAAGGAATCATATCTCCCCATGTGGGAACCTATGTACCAAAACTAGCATTTTAAAAATTAGGGTGTCCAATTTGCAGCAGTTTTCTTGTAATTAATACCGGAGAAAAGGAATTATATCTTCCAGTGTGGGAATTTATGTACACAAACTAGCATTTTAAAAATTCTGGTGTCCAATTAGCAGCAGTCTTTTTGTAATTAATACCGGAAAAGGCATTACATTGTCCAGTGTTGTAATTTTGGTGAAAAAAGGCCAATTTAATCAATCTGGTGTTAGTTACACCAGAAACAGATAGGCCTCACGTTTTACTCCTGTAAAAGGAATTAATACCGGAAAAAGGCATTACATTGTCCAGTGTTGTAATTTTGGTGAAAAAAGGCCAATTTAATCAATCTGGTGTTAGTTAGACCAGAAACAGTAGGCCGCACGTTTTACTCCTGTAAAAGGAATTATATCTCCCGTGTGGGAACCTATGTACCAAAACTAGCATATTAAAAATTCTGGTGTCCAATTTGCAGCAGTTTTCTTGTAATTAATACCGGAAAAAGGAATTATATCTTCCAGTGTGGGAATTTATGTACACAAACTAGCATTTTAAAAATTCTGGTGTCCAATTAGCAGCAGTCTTCTTGTAATTAATACCTGAAAAAGGCATTACATTGTCCAGTGTTGTAATTTTGGTGAAAAAAAGGCCAATTTAATCAATCTGGTGTCAGTTACACCAGAAACAGTAAGCCGCACGTTTTTACTCCTGTAAAAAGGAATTATATCTTCCAGTGTGGGAATCTATGTACCAAAACTAGCATTTTAAAAATTCTGGTGTCCAATTTGCAGCAGTTTTCTTGTAATTAATACTGTTACGGTTACTCCCAGGCTAGCTGGAAGCTGGACCGCTTGGATAGTCTGGATCTCTGTTTAGGGAGAGAGAGAGGAGCCGCTTCGTCTCGATATCCAGAAGGATCCTATAAATGTAGAGCAATCCCACTAGCTATTTTACAGCTAGGATAATCTTCCGCCCACAACAAAGCGAGTCGGCGCTGCGATTTGAAGGTCAAGCTAGGACTGACTGTCCTGGGGCATACAGCCTCTTTTATTTACACTCCACAAACATGAGTACGACCCACAGGGGTCTGAAATACAACCAATCAATCCGTACAATACACACAGACACTCCCACACAAAATCCTCCTCTCTGCCTGTGATCTGATTACTGAACACAATGGCTAATATAATTATCACAGGCAGAGAAATACAGTTTTATAAAACATATCACAGGAACCCCAAAACATGCAATAACCCCATAACAAGTATATCCTCGGAACCGGGGATCTGGGTGAGCCACATATCCAAAATTCACCCAGATCCGTTCAGTAGTTTGGACGATACAGGTTAATGCAGATTCCACAGAACATATACAGGCTGTATAAAAAATAATTACTGTATCATGTGTCCCTGCTGTATAGTTTAAAACTACTGCCCGGTGTCTTTGTGCACCAAATACCGGCGAGATGGCACCGTGTAGAAAAGTCCAAACAGTGTCTGTGAGTTAAAATGGCCGCCATCCATTGTTCTCACCATGTGCTTCATCCATGAAATGGTGGCCATCCAGTAACTCCACAGTATGTCCCCAGATGGTTCTTAAAGGGCCGTAATCCAGAGGCAGGAGGCGGGCAAGCAGTCCTCTACAGGCACAAGTGGCGGAGCTGGTTCCGCCACATTTCTCCTCTTTACCAATCGGACTAACAGGGTAAATAACAGTTTTGTAACAAATACCGGAAAAAGGAATTATATCTTCCAGTGTGGGAATTTTGGGGCTAAAAATAATATATTTTATTGTGGTGCGAGTTGAATCGCAACAATGAGGAAACATTCTATTAAGGGACGAGGACGCGGTCGTGGTGGTGTCCGTGGAGCCTCTGTTGCTGGCAGAGGACGTGGCCGTTCGGCCTCAGGCGCACAAAGTAGTGAACCAACTCCCTCAAGTAGCCGGCAGAATTTACAGCGATATTTGGTGGGGCCCAATGCCGTTATGAGGATGGTAAGGCCTGAGCAGGTACAGGCATTAGTCGATTGGGTGGCCGACAGTGCTTCCAGCATGTTCACCACATTGTCTTCCGCCCAGTCTTCTGCGGAAGCGCACAGGTGGCACCTGAAAACCAAGCCCATCAGTCTGTCACATCACCCCCATGCATATCAGGGAAACTGGCTGAGCCTCAAGTTATGCAGCAGTCTCTTATTCTGTTTGAAGACTCTGCTCGCACGGTTTCCCAGGGGCGTCCACCTAGCCCTTCCCCAGCGGTGGAAGACATTCCATGCACTGACGCACAACCACTTATGTATCCAGATGATGAGGACATGGGAATACCACCACAGCAGAGTGACCGAGTCTCTGATGATGGCGAAACACTGGTGCCCACTGCCGCGTCTTATTGCAGTGTGCAGACTGAACAGGAGGAGGTCAGGGAGGAAGACTGGGTGGAAGACGATGCAGAGGACGATGAGGTCTTAGACCCCACATGGACTGAAGGTCGTGCCGCTGACTTAAATAGTTCAGAGGAAGAGGCAGTGGTGAGACCGAGACAACAGCGAAGCCAAAGAGGGAGCAGGGGGCAAAAGCAGAACAGCCGCCCGTCCAGAGAGTTCGTCTGCTATTGGCCAGTGCCAACAGGACCCAGCACCCCAAAGGCATCTTCAAGGAGTTCCCTGGCATGGCACTTCTTCAAACAATGTGCTGACGACAAGACCAGAGTGGTTTGCACGCTGTGCCATCAGACCCTGAGGCGAGGCATTAACGTTCTTAACCTGAGCACCACCTGCATGATCAGGCATCTACATGCAAAGCATGAACTGCAGTGGAGTACACACCTTAAAAACAAGGAACCCGCTCAGGCTCCCCCTGCTCCCTCTACCGCTGCTGCCTCGGCTTCCGCCTCGAGAGGAATGTTGCCACCTGCCAAGCAGCAAACAGAGGATGTGCCACCGACACCACCACCACCACCGCCACCGTCACCTAGCGTCTCCACTATTTCACACAGCAGCGTTCAGCTCTCCATCTCTCAAACCTTTGAGAGGAAGCGAAAATTCCCACCTAGTCACCCTCGAGGCCCTTGGCCTGAATGCCAGCATTTCTAAACTACTGGCCTTTGAAATGCTGTCATTCCGGCTGGTGGACACAGACAGCTTCAATCAGCTGATGGCCATGGCTGTCCCCCAGTATGTGGTTCCCAGCCGCCACTACTTCTCCAAGACAGCCGTGCCTTCCTGCACATGCAAGTGTCCGATAAAATCAAGTGTGCACTGCGCAACGCCATTTGTGGCAAGGTCCACCTAACCACAGATACGTGGACCAGTAAGCACGGCCAGGGACGCTATATCTCCCTAACTGCACACTGGGTAAATGTAGTGGCGGCTGGGCCCCAGACGGAGAGTTCCTTGGCGCACGTCCTTCCGCCGCCAAGGATCACAGGGCATCATTCTTTGTCTCCTGTAGCCTCCTCCTCCTACTCGGCTTCCTCCTCCTCCTCTGCTTCCACCAGCTCATCCAGTCAGCCAAACACCTTCACCACCAACTTCAGCACAGCCCCGGGTAAACGTCAGCAGGCCAACTCATATGTTTGGGGGACAGGCCCCACACCGCGCAGGAGTTGTGGCGGGGTATTGAACAACAGACCGACCAGTGGTTGCTGCCGGTGGGCCTCAAGCCCGGCCTGGTGGTGTCAGCGCTACAGTGGAACTTCGGCCTTCCCGCTCACCGCCTAATATGCGACGTGCCCACCCGGTGGAACTCCACCTTGCACATGCTGGAGAGACTGTACGAGCAGCAGCAGGCCATAGTGGAGTTTCAGCTGCAGCACGCACGGGTCAGTCGCACTGCGGAACAGCACCACTTCACCACCAATGATTGGGCCTCCATGCGAGACCTGTGTGCCCTGTTGCGCTGTTTCGAGTACGCCACCAACATGGCCAGTGGCGATGCCACTGTTATCAGCATGACAATACCAATTCTATGTCTCCTAGAGAAAACGCTTAGGGCGATGATGGAAGAGGAGGTGGGCCAGGGCCAGGAGGAGGAGGAGGAGGATGACGGGTCGCTTTTAGCACTTTCAGGCCAGTCTGTTAGAAGTGGCTCAGAGGGAGGTTTTGCAACAGCAGAGGGCAGGTACAAATGTGGCCAGCCAGGGACCACTACTGGAGGACGAGGAGGATGAGGAGGAGGTGGAGGAGGATGAGGATGAAGCAGGTTCACAGCAGGGTGGCACCCAGCACAGCGCAGGCACATCCCTGGTGCGTGGCTGGGGGATACAGAGGATGATGACGATACGCCTCCCACAGAGGACAGCTTGTACTTACCTCTGGGGAGCCTTGCACACATGAGCAATTACATGCTGCAGTGCCTGCGCAACGACAGCAGAGTTGCCCACATTTTAACGTGTGCTGACTACTGGGTGGCCATCCTGCTGGATCCACGGTACAAAGACAATGTGCCCCTTACTTCCTGCACTGGAGCGTGATAGGAAGATGTGCGAGTACAAGCGCACACTGGTAGACGCGCTCCTGAGAGCATTCCCAACTGTCACAGGGGAACAGGTGGAAGGCCGAGGCCAAGGCAGAGGAGGAGCTAGAGGTCGCCCACGCAGCAGTGTCACGGCCAGCTCCTCTGAGGGCAGGGTTAGCATGGCAGAAATGTGGAAAAGTTTTGTCTCCACGCCACAGCTAACTGCCCCACCACCTGAGTGCACACAACTCCACGTACTGACGGATGGTTCGGCCCCATTCAACTTCTGGGTTTCCAAATTGTCCACGTGGCCAGAATTAGCATGTTATGCCTTGGAGGTGCTGTCCTGCCCGGCGGCCAGCGTTTATCTGAACGTGTATTCAGCATGGCAGGGGCGTCATTACTGACAAACGCAGCCGCCTGTCCGCAGCCAACGTGGACAAGCTGACGTTTATAAAAATGAACCAGGCATGGATCCCACAAGACCTGACCCTCCCTTGTGCAGAGTAGTCCTTAATAATTGCCTTAAACCATGTTGTCTTGTACTCCTGGCCACTTCTTCATTGAAAAATCAATTTTTAAAATTAACTAGGATCTTGGGGTGCAACCCAGAGTTGAATGAACCTTCCCTCTGTCTGGGTGCCGGGGCCAAAGTACATGAAAGTGTCCTTCTCCTGTGCTGGGTGATATGAATGTTGTACTTGTGCTGTCTGACATGTCTCCTTTGTGTGGGTGCAGGGGCCAAAGTCACTGAAAGCGGCCTTCTCCTGTGGTTGGTGATCGAAATGCCTGATTCTCTGCTGTGGGACCTCTCTCCTCTTTCTGGGTGCAGGGGTCAAAGAAACAAAAGGTGGCCTACTCCTGTGGTGGTTGACATGATGCCTGATTCTCTGCTGTGGGACCTCTCTCCTCCGTGTGGCTGCAGGGGTCAAGGTCTCTAAAAGTGCCCTTCTCCTGTGGTGGTTGATGTAAAACTGATGCTTGTGCTATCTGACCTGTCTCCTCTGTGTCGGTGCTAAGGCCTAAGTCACTGAAAGCGGCCTTCTCCTGTGCTGGCTGATATAAATGCCTGAATCTCTGCTGTGGGACCTCTCTCCTCCGTGTGGCTGCAGGGGTCAAAGTCTCTAAAAGTGCCCTTCTCCTGTGGTGGTTGATGTAAAACTGATGCTTGTGCTATCTGACCTGTCTCCTCTGTGTCGGTGCTAAGGCCTAAGTCACTGAAAGCGGCCTTCTCCTGTGCTGGCTGATATAAATGCCTGAATCTCTGCTGTGGGACCTCTCTCCTCCGTGTGGCTGCAGGGGTCAAAGTCTCTAAAAGTGCCCTTCTCCTGTGGTGGTTGATGTAAAACTGATGCTTGTGCTATCTGACCTGTCTCCTCTGTGTCGGTGCTAAGGCCTAAGTCACTGAAAGCGGCCTTCTCCTGTGCTGGCTGCTATAAATGCCTTAATCTCTGCTGTGGGACCTCTCTCCTCCGTGTGGCTGCAGGGGTCAAAGTCTCTAAAAGTGCCCTTCTCCTGTGGTGGTTGATGTAAAACTGATGCTTGTGCTATCTGACCTGTCTCCTCTGTCTCGTTGCTAAGGCCTAACTCACTGAAAGTGGCCTTGTCATGTGCTGGGTGATATAAATGTGATACAAGTGCCATCTGACATGGTTGAAGCTATCAAATTAACTAAAGGTGGCCAACTCCTGTAGTGGGTGATCAGTAAAACTGATGCTTGTGCTATCTGACCTGTCTCCTCTGTCTCGTTGCTAAGGCCTAACTCACTGAAAGTGGCCTTGTCATGTGCTGGGTGATATAAATGTTATACTTGCGCCATCTGACATGGTTGCCGGGGTCCCATTAAATGATGGCCTTCTCCTGTGGTGGGTGATCTAAATGCCTGATTCTCTGCTGTGAAAACCTCTCTCCTCCGTCTGGGTGCAGGGGTCAAAGTCTCTAAAAGTGGCCTTCTCTTGTGCTGGGTGATGAAAAACTGATGCTTGTACCATCTGACATGGTTGCCGGGGTCCCATTAAATGATGGCCTACTCCTGTGGTGGGTGATCTAAATGCCTGATTCTCTGCTGTGAAAACCTCTCTCCTCCGTCTGGGTGCAGGGTCAAAGTCTCTAAAAGTGGCCTTCTCTTGTGCTGGGTGATGTAAAACTGATGCTTGTGCCATCTGACATGGTTGCCGGGGTCCCATTAAATGATGGCCTACTCCTGTGGTGGGTGACATGATGCCTGATTCTCTGCTGTGGGACCTCTCTCCTCCGTGTGGCTGCAGGGGTCAAGGTCTCTAAAAGTGCCCTTCTCCTGTGGTGGTTGATGTAAAACTGATGCTTGTGCTATCTGACCTGTCTCCTCTGTGTCGGTGCTAAGGCCTAAGTCACTGAAAGCGGCCTTCTCCTGTGCTGGCTGCTATAAATGCCTTAATCTCTGCTGTGGGACCTCTCTCCTCCGTGTGGCTGCAGGGGTCAAAGTCTCTAAAAGTGCCCTTCTCCTGTGGTGGTTGATGTAAAACTGATGCTTGTGCTATCTGACCTGTCTCCTCTGTCTCGTTGCTAAGGCCTAACTCACTGAAAGTGGCCTTGTCATGTGCTGGGTGATATAAATGTGATACAAGTGCCATCTGACATGGTTGAAGCTATCAAATTAACTAAAGGTGGCCAACTCCTGTAGTGGGTGATCAGTAAAACTGATACTTGTGCTATCTGACCTGTCTCCTCTGTCTCGTTGCTAAGGCCTAACTCACTGAAAGTGGCCTTGTCATGTGCTGGGTGATATAAATGTTATACTTGTGCCATCTGACATGGTTGCCGGGATCCCATTAAATGGTGGCCTACTCCTGTGGTGGGTGATCTAAATGCCTGATTCTCTGCTGTGAAACCTCTCTCCTCCGTGTGGCTGCAGGGGTCAAGGTCTCTAAAAGTGCCCTTCTCCTGTGGTGGTTGATGTAAAACTGATGCTTGTGCTATCTGACCTGTCTCCTCTGTGTCGGTGCTAAGGCCTAAGTCACTGAAAGCGGCCTTCTCCTGTGCTGGCTGCTATAAATGCCTTAATCTCTGCTGTGGGACCTCTCCCTCCGTGTGGCTGCAGGGGTCAAAGTCTCTAAAAGTGCCCTTCTCCTGTGGTGGTTGATGTAAAACTGATGCTTGTGCTATCTGACCTGTCTCCTCTGTCTCGTTGCTAAGGCCTAACTCACTGAAAGTGGCCTTGTCATGTGCTGGGTGATATAAATGTGATACATGTGCCATCTGACATGGTTGAAGCTATCAAATTAACTAAAGGTGGCCAACTCCTGTAGTGGGTGATCAGTAAAACTGATACTTGTGCTATCTGACCTGTCTCCTCTGTCTCGTTGCTAAGGCCTAACTCACTGAAAGTGGCCTTGTCATGTGCTGGGTGATATAAATGTTATACTTGTGCCATCTGACATGGTTGCCGGGATCCCATTAAATGGTGGCCTACTCCTGTGGTGGGTGATCTAAATGCCTGATTCTCTGCTGTGAAACCTCTCTCCTCCGTCTGGGTGCAGGGGTCAAAGTCTCTAAAAGTGGCCTTCTCTTGTGCTGGGTGATGTAAAACTGATGCTTGTACCATCTGACATGGTTGCCGGGGTCCCATTAAATGGTGGCCTACTCCTGTGGTGGGTGATTTAAATGCCTGATTCTCTGCTGTGAAACCTCTCTCCTCCGTCTGGGTGTAGGGGTCAAAGTCTCTCAAAGTCGCCTTCTCCTGTGCTGGGTGATATAAATGTTATACTTGTGCCATCTGACATGGTTGCCGGGGTCCCATTAAATGGTGGCCTACTCCTGTGGTGGGTGATCTAAATGCCTGATTCTCTGCTGTGAAACCTCTCTCCTCCGTCTGGGTGCAGGGGTCAAAGTCTCTCAAAGTGGCCTTCTCTTGTGCTGGGTGATGTAAAAATGATGCTTGTACCATCTGACATGGTTGCCGGGGTCCCATTAAATGATGGCCTACTCCTGTGGTGGGTGATCTAAATGCCTGATTCTCTGCTGTGAAAACCTCTCTCCTCCGTCTGGGTGCAGGGGTCAAAGTCTCTCAAAGTCGCCTTCTCTTGTGCTGGGTGATGTAAAACTGATGCTTGTACCATCTGACATGGTTGCCGGGGTCCCAATAAATGGTGGCCTACTCTTGTGGTGGGTGATCTAAATGCCTGATTCTCTGCTGTGAAACCTCTCTCCTCCGTCTGGGTGCAGGGGTCAAAGTCTCTCAAATTCCTGCTTCTCCTGTGCTGGGTGATATAAATGTTATACTTGTGCCATCTGACATGGTTGCCGGGGTCCCATTAAATGGTGGCCTACTCCTGTGGTGGGTGATCTAAATGCCTGATTCTCTGCTGTGAAAACCTCTCTCCTCCGTCTGGGTGCAGGGGTCAAAGTCTCTCAAAGTCGCCTTCTCCTGTGCTGGGTGATGTAAAACTGATGCTTGTGCTATCTGACCTGTCTCCTCTGTCTCGTTGCTAAGGCCTAACTCACTGAAAGTGGCCTTGTCATGTGCTGGGTGATATAAATGTGATACAAGTGCCATCTGACATGGTTGAAGCTATCAAATTAACTAAAGGTGGCCAACTCCTGTAGTGGGTGATCAGTAAAACTGATACTTGTGCTATCTGACCTGTCTCCTCTGTCTCGTTGCTAAGGCCTAACTCACTGAAAGTGGCCTTGTCATGTGCTGGGTGATATAAATGTTATACTTGCGCCATCTGACATGGTTGCCGGGATCCCATTAAATGGTGGCCTACTCCTGTGGTGGGTGATCTAAATGCCTGATTCTCTGCTGTGAAACCTCTCTCCTCCGTCTGGGTGCAGGGGTCAAAGTCTCTAAAAGTGGCCTTCTCTTGTGCTGGGTGATGTGAAACTGATGCTTGTACCATCTGACATGGTTGCCGGGGTCCCATTAAATGGTGGCCTACTCCTGTGGTGGGTGATTTAAATGCCTGATTCTCTGCTGTGAAACCTCTCTCCTCCGTCTGGGTGTAGGGGTCAAAGTCTCTCAAAGTCGCCTTCTCCTGTGCTGGGTGATATAAATGTTATACTTGTGCCATCTGACATGGTTGCCGGGGTCCCATTAAATGGTGGCCTACTCCTGTGGTGGGTGATCTAAATGCCTGATTCTCTGCTGTGAAACCTCTCTCCTCCGTCTGGGTGCAGGGGTCAAAGTCTCTCAAAGTGGCCTTCTCTTGTGCTGGGTGATGTAAAATGATGCTTGTACCATCTGACATGGTTGCCGGGTCCCATTAAATGATGGCCTACTCCTGTGGTGGGTGATCTAAATGCCTGATTCTCTGCTGTGAAAACCTCTCTCCTCCGTCTGGGTGCAGGGGTCAAAGTCTCTCAAAGTCGCCTTCTCTTGTGCTGGGTGATGTAAAACTGATGCTTGTACCATCTGACATGGTTGCCGGGGTCCCAATAAATGGTGGCCTACTCTTGTGGTGGGTGATCTAAATGCCTGATTCTCTGCTGTGAAACCTCTCTCCTCCGTCTGGGTGCAGGGGTCAAAGTCTCTCAAATTCCTGCTTCTCCTGTGCTGGGTGATATAAATGTTATACTTGTGCCATCTGACATGGTTGCCGGGGTCCCATTAAATGGTGGCCTACTCCTGTGGTGGGCGATCTAAATGCCTGATTCTCTGCTGTGAAAACCTCTCTCCTCCGTCTGGGTGCAGGGGTAAAAGTCTCTCAAAGTCGCCTTCTCCTGTGCTGGGTGATGTAAAACTGATACTTGTGCCATCTGACATGGTTGCCGGGGTCCCATTAAATGATGGCCTACTCCTGTGGTGGGTGATCTAAATGCCTGATTCTCTGCTGTGAAAACCTCTCTCCTCCGTCTGGGTGCAGGGGTCAAAGTCTCTCAAAGTCGCCTTCTCCTGTGCTGGGTGATGTAAAACTGATGCTTGTGCCATCTGACATGGTTGCCGGGGTCCCATTAAATGATGGCCTACTCCTGTGGTGGGTGATCTAAATGCCTGATTCTCTGCTGTGAAAACCTCTCTCCTCCGTCTGGGTGCAGGGGTCAAAGTCTCTAAAAGTGGCCTTCTCTTGTGCTGGGTGATGTAAAACTGATGCTTGTACCAGCTGACATGGGTGCAGGGGTCAAATTAACTAAATGGTGGCCTACTCCTGTGGTGGGTGATATGATGCCTGAATATGTGCTGTGGGGCCTCTCTCCTCTTTCTGGGTGCAGGGGTCAAATTAACTAAAAGTGGCCTTCTCCTGTGCTGGATGGTATAAATGTAATGCTTGTGCTATCTGACATGTCTCCTCTGTCTGGGTGCTAAGGCCTAAGTCACTGAAAGTGGCCTTCTCCTGTGGTGGTTGATATGATGCCAGATTCTCTGCTATGGGACCTCTCTCCTTTGTCTGGATGCTGGGGTCGAAATAATAGTAGCTTGACCTTCTCCATTGGTGGGCGATTTGAAGCCTGATTCTGTGCTATGGGACCTAACTCCAATTAATATTGGTTAATATTTATTTATTTTATGTTAAGTCATCATTTCCCTATCTACATTTGTTTGCAGGGGATTTACCTACATTTTGCTGCCTTTTGCAGCCCTCTAGCCCTTTCCGGGAGTCTTTTAAAGACTTTTTAGTGCCCAAAAGTTCGGGTCCCCATTGACTTCTATGGGGTTCGGGTTCGGGATGAAGTTCGGGTTGAGTTCTGATCACGAACCCGGATATTTTCCGGAAGTTCGGCCGAACCTCTCGAACCCGAACATCCAGGTGTTCAGCTCATCTCTATTTGTGAGGCACTGAGGGATCATTTAGGATCCTGATACGGTCTGCAATGTATTCCTTCGCCATATTCCAAAACTTTTCCCTCCTTATATCACCCTCAGATTATGGACACTTTACTAGACCAAGATTAACCACTTGAAGACCACAGGATTATACCCCCCTAGTGACTAGGCCCTTTTTTACAAACCCGCCCTACACTACTTTCACCGTTTATTGCTCGGTCATACAACTTACCACCCAAATGAATTTTACATCCTTTTCTTCTCACTAATAGAGCTTTCATTTGGTGGTTTTCATTGTTGCTGACATTTTAACTTTTTTTGCTATTAATAAAAATGTAAAAACATTTTTGCCAAAAAATGACATTTTTCACTTTCTGTTGTAAAATTTATTTTAAAAAACTACATTTCTATATAAATTTTTCGCAAAATTTATTGTTCTACATGTCTTTGATAAAAAAAATCTAATAAGTGTATATTTATTGGTTTGGGTAAAAGTTATAGCGTTTATAAACTATGGTGCAAAAAAGGGAATTTCCGCATTTTGAAGCAGCTCTGACTTTCTGAGCACCTGTCATGTTTCTTCAGGTGCTAGATTGCCAGGATAGTATAAATACCCCCCAAATCACACCATTTTAGAAAGAAGACACCCCAAAGTATTCGTGGAGGGGCATGGTGAGTTCATGTATCATTTCATTTTTTTTCACAAGTTAGCGGAAAATGACACTTTCTGAGGAAAAAAATAATAATAATAAAGTTTCCATTTCTGCTAACTTCTGGCAAAAAAATAAATAAATCTCAGACGGACTCACTATGCCCCTCAGTGAATACCTTGGGGTGTCTACTTTCGAAATGGGGTCATTTTTCCGGTGTGTTTACTGTTCTGGCATTTTGGGCGGGGCTAAATTGTGAGCAGCCATGTAAAACCCAAAGGTACTCGTTGGAATTTGGCCTTTGCGCACCCAGGCTGCAAAAAGTGTCACATGTGGTATCGTCGTACTCAGGAGAAGTAGAGCAATGTGTTTGGGGTGTATTTTACATATACCCATGCTGGGTGAGAGAAATATCTCTGTAAATTGTCAACTTTGTATAAAAAAATTTAAAAAGTTGTCGTTTACAGAGATATTTCTCACACAAAGTATGGGTATATATAAAAATACACCCCAAAACACATTGCCCTACTCTCCTGAGTACGGCGATACCACATGAGTGACACTTGTTTGCAGCCTGGGTGCGCAAAGAGCCCTAATTCCAATGAGTACATTTAGATTTCAGGGCATTTTTACGCATTTGGATTCCAGACTTCTTCTCATGATTTAGGGGCCCCTAAAATGCCAGGACAGTATAAATACCCCACAAGTGACCCCATTTTAGAAAGAAGACACCCCAAGGTATTCCGTGAGGGGTATGGTGAGTTCATGTAAAATTTTATTTTTTGTCACAAGTTAGTGGAATATGAGACTTTGTAAAAAAACTAAATAAAAAAATAAAAATTATCAATTTCCGCTAACTTGTGCAAAAAAAATAATTCTGTGAACTCGACATGCCCCTCACGGAATACCTTGGGGTGTCTTCTTTCCAAAATGGGGTCACTTGTGGTGTATTTATACTGCCCTGCCATTTTAGGGGCCCTAAAGCGTGAGAATCCAAATGCGTAAAATGCCCTGTGAAATCCTAAAGGTACTCATTGGTTTAGGGCCCTTTGCGATCTTGGCTGCAAAAAGTGTCACTCATGTCATATCTCCAGTACTCAGGAGAAGTAGGTCAATGGTTTTGGGGTGTATTTTTATATATACCCATATTGTGTGTGAGAAATATCTCTGTAACTGACAACTTTTTAAAAAAATGTATACAAAGTTGTCAATTTACAGAGATATTTCTCTCACCCAGCATGGGTATATGTAAAAATACACCCCAAAACACATTGCCCTACTTCTCCTGAGTACAGCGATACCACATGTGTGCCACTTTTTTGCAGCCAAGATGCGCAAAGGGGCCCAAATTCCAATGAAATTGTAATATACACAACTTTTTCAGTTCAGTATGGAATACAAAAACCCATAGATTATGGACACTTTACTAGGCAAAGATTAATGGAAATTGTAACATACACGCTTTTTTCAGATTCAGTTCAGTATAGAATACAAAATCCCACAGATTGTGGACACTTTACTAGGCCCAGATAAATGGAAGGTGAAATATACAGTTTTTTCAGATTTTGTTCAGAATGGGATACAAACACTCACAGATTGTGGACACTTTACTAGGCCCAGATTGATGGAAGGTGTAATATACAATGTTTTCAGATTTTGTTCAGTATGGGATGCAAAAACCCAAAGATTGTGAACACTTTCCTAGGCCCAGATTAATGGAAATTGTAAATTTACACGATTTTGTCAGATTCAATTCAGTATGGAATACAAAAACTCTCAGATTGTGGATACTTTACTTGGCCCAGATTAATGAAAGTTGCAAAAGACACACTTTTTTCAGATTCAGTTCAGTATGTAAGACAAAAACCCACAGATTGTGGACACTTTACTTAGCCTAGATTAATGGAAATTGTAATATACAGTGTTTTCAGATTCAGTTCAGTATGGGAAACAAAAATCCACAGATTGTGGATTCTTTACTATGCCCAGAATAATGAAAGTTGTAATATTCACACTTTTTTCAGATTCAGTTCAGTATGGAACACAAAAACCCTCAGATTGTGGACATTACTAGGCCCAAATTATTTAAGTTGCAATATACACAGTGTTTACAGATTCAGTTCAGTATTGGATACAAAAATCTACAGATTTTGGACACTTGACTAAACCCAGATTAATGGAAGTTGCAATATACACAGTGTTTTCTGATTCAGTTCAGTGTGGAATACAAAACCGACAGATTGTAGACACTTTACTAGGCCCATATTAATGGAAGTTGTAATATACACAGTGTTTTCTGATTCAGTTCAGTATGGGATACAAACCGACAAATTATGGACACTTTGCTAGGCCCAGATTATTGGCAATTGTAATATACATACTTTTTTAGATTTATTTTAGTATGGGATACAAATACCCACAGATTGTGGAGACTTTACTAGGCCCAGATTAATGGAAGTTGTAATACACACATTGTTTTCAAATTCAGTTCAGTATGGGATACAAAACCTACAGATTGCGGACACTTTACTAGGCCTAGATTAATGGAAGTTTTATCAAATATCTTTTTATTGAAGATTTTATGTGTTTTTACACAATAATATACAGAAAGAAAAACTTGGTACATCAAAGCCATGCTAGAATCTGGCGTAAGCAATATACATCACATATTACATCATACATGACGGAAAGCAGGACCAAGTTATCTGATAAGATTCTGAATCATCTGGTGCAAGAGGAGAGAGACAATAGGGAGAGACATGGGAGGGTATGAAGGAGGGGTGGAAGGGGGGGTCAGAGGAGTAGGGAACAAGGATGTAGGGAAGGAGTGGGGGGGAATAAAACCGAACGTATTAACACAACCCGACAAATTACTCTCCTGTAGTCATGGCTAAAGCAGAAAAAATTCCAGAAGAGAGGAAAATAAAAAATATGCAGAAGGAGAGTGTGTCACATATGCTGCTATAGTACTTAAAGCAGATCCAAATAATATTCATAAGGCCACATCCAATAGGGAAAAAGCATCACCCTAGAAAAAACTAATCGAGACTTGACATAGCGGAGAAGATAATACCTGTCACTTGCGCAGGATAATTTCCTTTCAGGCCATCAGGGGACCTAAGAACTCTTTGTCACCATGTCCACTCCAGGTCTGTCAGGGTCAGGAACCATCACATTGCTTCTGTACACTCTCCAAGGAGCCCATAGTTTTTCAAATTTGGCATGGGATCTGTTTGCCCAGCTAGCAAGCTCCTCCATGAGAAGCAATTGGTCCACCCTCTCCCTCCACTGTCCAATACTCGGAGGATTACGCTCAAGCCAATGAAGGGGTATAAGTGACCTGGCCACTTGTATTAGAAAAGTAGGCAGGTCATACGCCTTAGGGGACCACGTATCTGAGGGGAGCCATAGTAATACCGAAGCGGGAGTAAGGACAATGGTAGTATGGCAAATCTTATTGACAAGGTCTGTAATTTGGGACCAGAAGGTACTTATAATTGGGCATGACCAAAAGATATGGCCTAGGGATCCTTTTTCAGAGTTACATCTCCAACATTTGTCTGTCGCTCCCAACCCCATGCGGTACAATTTACACGGATCATTATACCATCTAGACTTTGTTTTGTACGACTGTTCTTGAATTCTCACACATCTGGAGAATCCATGCGAACGCAAGTGAATTTGGTCGATATCTGCAGGGGTAAACGATCTGCCAAGATCTACCTCCCATAGTCTGATGTACGCCGGACTGTTTTACTGCCCAGTGAGGTCAGGGATTTGTATAGTGTGGATAATAAGCCATGTAGACTCCTGGAGGGATTTGTATTTGGAGTGTAAGGAATTACACGTACGCTCAAATTCTTGTCTACCCAAGAAGTTACCTTCACCTACATGAGAACGGTACAGAAGAGTTCTATCAGTATGCGTCTTGGACTTCTCTAATAACTGCTGTAAAGATAAATCCCGAAGACAGTGCCAGAATGGAGGTGGCTCAACCGTTTCCGGATGAAGAAGAAAAGGTGAGAGAGAAGAGGGTAAAGCGTAGGTGGGTCAGAGAGTAGCGTGAGGGAGTCCTTTAGATCCCTTATTGTGGTATGAATGCCCTTCGAAAGAGCATGGGATGGAGGCGGTATTGTTGTTATTCCCCACAGGCCTGCTCTTTGGCTATCACTCAGGAGCGCCAATTCAATATCCGAACCTAGAGATCTAAATTTAGGGATACACAATTGAAGCCACCGTTTCAATTGGGTGGCTGTATAGTACCTCTGGATATCTGAAGCCCAAAACCACCTAGACGGCGGTCCTTAGCCATTTTATCATATGCCAGTCTTGGATGTTTGTTTTTCCAAAGGAAGGAGGTAAAGATGGAGCGTACAGAAATGAAGAAGGATTTAGGGAGGTGTATCGGGACCATCTGCAATAAATATAGAAATTTTGGAACGATATATGTTTGGAGAAGATTTTTCCTGCCAAGCCAGGAGACATAGGGCACTGAGAGAGAATGTAATTGTTCCTTAACTTTTTTTCAGAAGCGGGGTATAATTGGCCTGAAACAATTGGGATGGTTTATTAGTTATATGAATACCTAAATATTTAAGCTGTTGGGACTGCCATTTAAAGGGAGGAAGAGCGGAGATGCTGAATTTGCTTATTAGGGGATGATATATTAAGGGCTTCCGATTTGGTATAATTGATCCTGAAGTTAGAGAGAGTACCAAATGAGTCCAGAATGTCCACTACTTTCGGAAGGCTTCTAGCGGATTAGTGACAAGCAGAAGCAGATCGTCCGAAAGCAGCACACTTGTGTTCAGACTCACCTACTTTAAGACCTTGTATATCTGAACATTCTCTCATTGTTTGAAGTAATGTCTCCATCACAATGATAAAGATGGTAGGCGATAGAGTACAGCCCTGACGGGTGCCATTTCTGATATCAAATGCATCAGAAAGAGTACCGTTCACTCTAATCCGAGCACTAGGACATTGGTATAAGGACATCACCGCAGTAATGAAGGGTTCAGGAATACCGAACTTTCCCAGGGTAAGTTTCATAAATGACCATTTAACCCGGTCAAATGCCTTCTCGGCGTCGGTACCGAGAAGGACCAACGACAGACGATCCTTTGTCGCCAGTTGTATGGCATTCAGAATCCTACAAGAATGAAGGTTACCTTCTCTGCCTGCCACAAAACCTGCCTGATCTGGATGGATCAGCCTGGGGGTTAGTTTATTTAGTCTATTGGCCAGGAGTTTCGCCCAAACTTTAATATCTAAGTTGAGGAGGGAGATGGGCCTATAACTACCGCAGTTGGTGGGATCTTTACCTTCTTTATGCAGTATGGTAATTGTTGCTTCTAGAGCTTGTTTAGGAAGTATTTCTCCTGTCATCAACGCCTGACACCAAGCAGTAATGTGAGGGAGTAAGACGGGGGATAGTTTTTTGTAGTACCCAGCAGGGAGGCCGTCAGGGCCGGGAGATTTGTTCTGTGGCAAGGAGGAGATTATTCCTGCTACTTCTTCAGTAGATATGGGGGAAAGCAATGACGAGCATTCGTCTTCTGTCAGAGATGGGAGAGTTAATTTAGAGAGAAAATGATTCATTGCAGTATGGTCCTCAGTATCCGAGTATCGAGGCGGGATGTTGTAGAGGGAATGATAGAAACGACGAAATTCGGAAGCTATAGTTCTAGTATCTGTCGTCAATTTTCCATTATGTGTTGTAATGCTTTTAATAAATTGTTGATCATTACGGCGTTTCACCAAGCGGGTCATCAATTTATTACCTTTGTCGCCATGTGCGTAGTAGTTATATTTGGCTCTTTGGTACATTTTTGCATGTTTGATATTCAACAATTCTTTTAATTGCCTCCGAAGCTCGTCTAGTTCCCCTAGTCTATCCCTTGCAGCTGATCTTTTGCTAATAGATTCCAGCGCGGCAATCTGGGATAGCAGGGAATTCAGTTGTTTTTGTCTATCTCTCTTAATCGCCGTCCCTAGGGTTATTAGCTCCCCTAATAAAGGTCTTATGGGCCTCCCAGACAATAGTCTGTGAGGTGGTAGACGGAGGATTTTCTTTAAAATAAAGCGTAAGTTTGCCTTTTGATATCATCTAAGTGTTTTTCAGCATCTAGTAGTGTTTCGTTTAAGCCCCACGTCTACTCTCTGACCGGGAGGGAAGAGAAAGAAAGAGAAGAAGTAGAAGGTGCATGATCTGATATTGTGATCTGCCCCAAGAAAGCTTTTTCAGCATACCTAAGTGGTTATCAGAGATCCATATGTAATCTAAGCGTTGAAAAGAATGATGTACCTTTGAATAAAATGTGTAGTCTTTTGTGGATGGGTTAATGGTCCTCCAGGAGTCTACTAGGTGTGACTCATAGAGGAGTCTATTAATACCTGCTAATGTCCTTTGGGAGACTGCAGACGTACCCGTAGAGGTATCTACTGAAGGGTTGAGAGCGACATTCAAATCACCACCTATCAGACGTATGCCTTCAGCAAAGGCGTTAAACCGGGAGAGCGTGTCTTTAAGCCATCGGAATTGACCAGTATTTGGAGCATAGATACTAGCTAAAGAGACGAGGGAATGCCCAATTTTCCCTTTAACAAAGACGAACCGACCCTCTGGGTCTGAGATAGTGAGGATATGGTCGAAGGGGATATGTTTAGAAATAGCAATACTAGTACCCCTAGCTGCCTTACTACAGGTGGAGTGGTACCAGTATTTAAACGTGGACAGTGGAAGAGAGGGTACTTTTCCATACTTAAAATGGGTCTCCTGGAGGAAGCAAATATCAGACTTACTTTTACGGAGTAAAGCAAGGACTTGAGATCTTTTCTGCGGAGTGTTGAGGCCCCTGATGTTGAAAGACGTCACATTAAGAGATGCCATCTGTAGCGGACTGGACCCTGTACCAGAGTCTGCCCCAGTTTCCTGGAAGGGACTGCTTGCTCGCCTCCTGCCCTGCGACTATGGCCCCATGTATGCTTGTCCTGTTTGAGCGGTGATGCCCCAGATGGCTCTACTATGGAGCCCATTCGTATGGTGGAGGACTATGGGAAAGACTTTAGCTCCATGGCAATTGAACTGGACATGTGTGGTCTGAGCGCCATCCAATAATGTGCGCTCAGACCTAAGCTATCTGGGGATATGTTGCATGTATATGTTTTATATAGTGATCGTAGCATTGTGTAATTTTGTGTCCCTTTGCAGCCATGTGCTCAATGGAGTCTGCCTCTATCCCTGGATATATTGAGCGCTCAGATCCAAGCCTTCTGGGAATATGTTAAATGTCTGTGTATTGTAAAGGGTGGGACATTGTGTATTGAATAGTGATGTCTGTCCTATTGTCCCCACATGGGTATTGGCGATTTCCCTTTGTCCTGAGAGATAATTGAATGACTCCTCAATTGTCTCCAGGACAGAAGACATTGTGTATTCTTCTGCCTGTGGTGATTGCATTACCCATGTATGGTGATTGTATCACAGGCAGAGGGGAGGGATATGCTGGGGGTGTCTGTATTGTCCCAATGTGTGTGATTGGCTGCTGTATCCTGTGTCGCAGTCTTCCTTCTGGTCCCCTAGGGGAGTGTCCACCAGGTGGGAGACCTGCATAAATACTCGGGCAGGTAGCCCTTAATAAAATAGAGAGAGTTCCTGCTTGACCCTCAAAACGAAGTGTCGTCTCGTTATTGGGGGGGATTTGACTGTATGCTGATTGCCAGGAGTGTAAGCTGTTCATATTGCTTTTCCTGTTCGGCTGCTTCCAGGGTTCGTGTGTCTCTTGTTCGGGAAGTTGGTGATTGCAGTAGCTGCTGGTCTATCCGGAAAAGGGAATATCGCCTAAACGGAGTTGTGTGCGTAACGGTCCGTTACACCATCCAATAGTGCATAGAGGAGCGTGTCAAAGTGATTGCGAGATCCCCACCAGATGCGGCCTGGAAGTAGTGAATATAACCGTATATAAGCACTTGTATCAGGAAGTGATATAAACTGTATAAACTGTAAAAAGGGGGAAGCCAACCAAGGCAACAACATATAGACAAACCATATATAGTACGTCAGTGTAGCATGTAATGTGTCACTGACAGAGACATAGTGGGGGGAGTGTAGTGGTAGAAGATGGAAAACTACCATCCTGATCTAGCACCCCAGATCCGATTATGAATATACAACCAATATTAATTTAAACAACCTAAGATGTTACATAGGGACCCGTAAGAGATATACTCTGTTCAATCATAGCAGGAGGATTACCATACATATGGAATAAAGAAGGGAAGGTAAAGCGGGAACAGGTAGAAGAAGAAAGCAAGATAAAAGGGGATACCTCCTGTTATATAAAGCCCGGGTCAGAAGCTGCGGTCAAGTGAAAAATATATAAGAAGTAGAGAACAGAGAGACAGAGATCAAGCAAGATTGAAAAGGAAAATAGTAAAGAAACAGTACAAGAGAGTAAATCACGTATGCCACATATCTATAGCAGCGCGGTTGCGCTTAGACAGTAAGCTAAAGACTTCTCATGGGACAACCGTTATTCATACAGGGAAAGAGCAATTATCCCTAGTGTAGACAATGGGAATAAGAAATTATAAAACCAGTAAAAGTCACTGTTTGTGTCTTCTTGCTCCCGGCGACTTCTGCTTGTGAACCACAGACCATGCCTCCATCCTGGGTAGAGAGGGTAGTCGATAGTCCTGATCGCTGACAGGCAGCCATGACGGTATTTCTAAGGGTTCTGTGTCCAGGACCGACCACACATCTTTCAGATCCAGTGGTTTCCGAACTGTACATCTTTTGCCACCCTTGGTGAAGGCAAGCCCGAACGGGAAGAGCCATCGATACATAATGTTGTGGTTCCTCAAATAATCCGTGAGGGGTTTTAACATCCAGCGTTTTTTAAGTGTTGTCGGTGCAATGTCCTGAAAGAGCTGTATGTGAACATCATCATAAATCAAGTCAGGTTTGCACCTTGCGGCTTGAAGAATTGCCGCTGTGTCTTGAAAGCTGAGCAGGCCGCAGACTACATCTCTGGGAGGATCATCTTTCCCCGGTACTGGCCTGAGAGATCTGTGGATCCTTTCAATAGATATGGTGGTCGCCCTGTCCTCACCCAGGAGTTTCGAGAAAATCGAGATTGCTGTGTCTCGCAGGGACTTCGGTTCTATGGACTCCGGTAATCCCTTGATTCTTATGTTTTTTCTGCGGCTCCGGTTTTCCTGGTCTTCGATCAGTAGATACACGGAGTTCAGGTGGTCCCTCTGAGTCTGCAAACATTGAGAAACGGCCTCATTGTGAGAAACAAGCAGAGCCTGGTTCCCCTCTAGGGATTCCACCCTGCGGCCAAGCGCTTTGATGTCCTGCCTCGTTTCTTTAATTTCCTGCAAGAGGGGAGCCATAGCTTGTGAGAGGGATTCTCTAAAAAAGGATTTAGTCAGGGTATCCTGATCATCCGCTTGTTCAGGGATTGAGTTATCCAGCTCCCTACTTGCTCGGGCTCCTTCCCGCTCTTCGTCCCCTGAGTCGGGTGCAGTGGCGCGAGGCGCCATCTTGTGTAGTCTTCCCGGGGAGAGGGCCAGCTTCTTTCTCATGAATCTATCCATATCTGCTTGCCCCTTCCTGGCCCTGGGAGATACAGTGCGTTCCCGGGACCGGTCCCGACAAATCTTGACCATTTTAGGCGCGGTAGGTTGTCTGTAAGCGGGGTAAATCGGGTCTGTGGAGCAGGAGCTCTGAATCAGACCTCCATCACAGTCAGCGGTCAGGCTCCACCCCCTAGATTAATGGAAGTTTTAAGATACACTGTGTTTTCAGATTCAGTTAAGTATGGAATGAAAAAACCAACCGACTGTGGACACTTTACTACGCCAAATTAATGGAAATTGTAATCTACACGCTTTTTTCAGATTCAGTTAGGTATGGAATACAAAACACACATATTCTTTAATAGGCCCGGATTAATGGAAATTGTAATATACACACTTTTTCAGATTCAGTTAAGTATGAAACTCGAAAACCCATATATTATGTACAATTTAATAGGCACAGATTAATGGCAATTGTAATATACATACTTTTTCAGATTGAGTTCAGTTTGGGATACAAAAACCCACAGATTGTGGACACTTTACTAGGCCCAGAACAATGGAATTTGCAATATACACAGTGTTTTCAGATTCAGTTCAGTTTGCGATACAAAAATGCCACAGATTGTTGGACATTTTACTAGACCCAGATTAGTGGAAATTGTAATATACACAGTGTTTTCAGATTCAGTTCAGTTTGGGATACAAAAACCCACAGATTATGGACACTTTACAAGGCCCAGATTAATGGAAGGTGTAATCTACACTGTTTTCAGTTTTTGTTCAGTATGGGAATCAAAAACCCAAAGATTGTGGACACTTTACTAGGCCCTGATTATTCAAAGTTTAAAGATACACAGTGTTTTCAGATTCAGTTCAGTTTAAGATACAAAAATGCCACAGATTGTGGACACTTTACTAGAGCCAGATTAATGGAAGTTGTAATATACACAGTGTTTTCAGATTCAGTTCATTTTGGGATACAAAAACCCACAGATTATGGACACTTTACTAGACCAAGATTAACGGAAGTTGTAATATACACACTTTTTTGACATTCAGTTCAGTGTGGAATACAAAAACCCACAGATTGTGGACACTTTCCTTGGCCCATATTAACCGCTTGCCGGATGCGTCCAGGCAGCGGCAAGTTTGTTCCTCCTGGATGCATCCGTGCGTCATCTCGCGAGAGGCGAGATTTGCTGTACGCGCGCGCATGCGCGCGCGTTCACAGCAGAGCACGGCTCTGCAGTGATACTACAGCCTGCCAGCGATGATCAATCGCTGGCAGGCTGTAAATGTAAAATAAATTAGATCAAAGTGGTATATCAGACGCTGTTTTGTTAACAGCGTCTGATATACCTGCTACCTGGTTCTCTGGTGGACCCATTTACTGGGATCGACCACCAGAGGACCAGGTAACTCTGTAAAGTTGCACCAAACACTACACTAAAGCCCCCCTCCCCTCCCTCACTTTATAACCACTATTAACCCCTTGTTAACCCCTGATCACCCCATATAGACTCCTGATCACCCCCTGTCACTGATCACCCCCTGTAAGGCTCTATTCACATGTCCATATGTGTGTTGCAGATCCGCGGATCCACGGATCCACAGATCCGTGCCGCGGATCCGCAAAACACGGACACCGTCAATGTGCTTTCCGCATTTTGCAGATCCGCACTTTGCCAGAACTATATAGAAAATGCTTTTCTTGTCCGCAGTGCGGACAAGAAAAGGGCATGTTCTATATTTTTGCGGAACGGAAATGCAGACCCGTAAGTGCGGATCCGCAATTCCGGATCCGAGCGGGACAAAGTCTGTCCCCATAGAAATGAATGGGTCCGCAATTCCGTTCCGCAAACAGAATTTCGGACGTGTGAATGGGGCATAAGGGTCCCTTATCTCCGCCAGTTAGTTAGCTACTTGTTATTTAGCTAGCGCTCAGCCCACCGCACCGCAGTCACTGATTTTGGCAGAGATTTTTTCATCCACGATGATCGATGCGAATGAAAAATCTGTGCAGTTCATTTTTTCTTTTTTCAGCCCAGAGGCTGAACGGAAAAAATCTCATTACCCGTATGCTCAATATAAGGAGAATCGCAGAAACTCCTAATGCTGGCAATACGTGTAATGATTGCGGAGACCCTCAAATGCTGGGGCAGTACAAACACCTCACATGTGACCCCATTTTAGAAAGAGGACACCCCAAGGTATTCCGTGAGGGGTATGGTGAGTTCATGTAAAATTTAATTTTTGTCACAAGTTAGTGGAATATGAGACTTTGTAAAAAAAAAATATATCAATTTCCGCTAACTTGTGCCAAAAATTTTTTTCTATGAACTCGCCATGCCCCTCACGGAATACCTTGAGGTGTCTTCTTTCCAAAATAGGGTCACAAGTGAGGTATTTATACTGCTCTGGCATTTTAGGGGTCCTAAAGCGTGAGAATCCAAATGCGTAAAAATGCCCTGTGAAATCCTAAAGGTACTCATTGGAATTTGGGCCCCTTTGCGCATCTTGGCTGCAAAAAGTGTCACACATGTGGTATCGCCGTACTCAGGAGAAGTAGGGCAATGAGTTTTGTGGTGTATTTTTACATATACCCATACTGGGTGAGAGAAATATCGCTGTAAACTGACAACTTTTTAAATTTTTTAAACAAAGTTGTCAGTTTACAGAGATATTTCTCTCACTCAACATGGTTATATGTAAAATACACCCCAAAACACATTGCCCTACTTCTCCTGAGTACGTCGAGTGACACTTTTGCAGCCTGAGATGCACAAGGGGGCCTAAATTCCAACGAGTACTACTTAGCTTTACATGGCTGCTCACAATTTAGCCCCACCCAAAATGCCAGAACAGTAAACACACCCCACAAGTGACCCCATTTCGGAAAGTAGACACCCCAAGGTATTCACTGAGGGGCATAGTGAGTCTGTGGGAGATTTAATTTTTTTGCCAGAAGTTAGCAGAAATGGAAACTTTATTATTTTTATTTTTTCCTCAGAAAGTGTCATTTTCCGCTAACTTGTGAAAAAAATGAAATGATACATGAACTCACCATGCCCCTCCGCGAATACTTTGGGGTGTCTTCTTTCTAAAATGGTGTCATTTGGGGGTATTTATACTTTCCTGGCATTCTAGCACCTGAAGAAACATGACAGGTGCTCAGAAAGTCAGAGCTGCTTCAAAATGCGGAAATTCACTTTTTGCACCATAGTTTGTAAACGCTATAACTTTTACCCAAACCAATAAATATACACTTATTGGATTTTTTTATCAAAGACATTTAGAACAATAAATTTTGCGAAAAATTTATATAGAAATGTAGTTTTTAAAAAAATAATTACAACAGAAAGTGAAAAATGTCACTTTTTGCAAAATTTCGGTATTTTTGATTAATAGCAAAAAAGTGAAAATGTCAGCAACAATGATATACCACCAAATGAAAGCTCTATTAGTGAGAAGAAAAGGAGATAAAATTCATTTGGGTGGTAAGTTGCATGACGGAGCAATAAACGGTGAAAGTAGTGTAGTGCAGAATTGTAAAAAGTGGCCTGGTCATTAAGGGTGTTTAAGGTAGGGGGCTGAAGTGGTTAATGGAAGTTGTAATATACACAGTGTTTTCAGATTCATTTCAGTATTGGATACAAAAAGCTACAGATTTTGGACACTTTGCTAGGCCCAGATTACTGGCAATTGTAATATACACACTTTTTCAGATTCAGTTCAGTATGGAATACAATAACCCAAAGATTATGGACACTTTACTAGACCCAGATTAATTGAATTTGTAATATACACAGTGTTTTCAGATTACGTTCAGTATTTGATATAAAAATCCACAGATTTTCAACAATTTACTAGGCCCAGATTACTGGAAATTGTAATATACACACTTTTTCAGTTTTAGTTCAGTATGGAATTCAAAAACCCACAGATTGTGGACACTTTACTAAACCCAGATTTATGGAAATTGTAATATACACAGTGTTTTCAGATTCAGTTCAGTATGGGATACAAAAATTCCACAGATTGTGGACACTTTAGTAGACCCAGATAAATGGAAGTTGTAATATACACAGTGTTTTCAGATTCAGTTCAGTTTCGGATACAAAAACTCACAGATTATGGACACTTTACTAGACCAAGATTGTGTAATATACACAGTGTTTTCAGATTCAGTTCAGTATGGGATACAAAAATTCCACAGATTGTGGACACTTTAGTAGACCCAGATTAATGGAAGTTGTAATATACACACTTTTTCAGATTCAGTTCAGTATGGGATACAAAAACCCACAGATTGTGGAAACTTTACTAGGCCCAGATTAATGGAAGTTGCAATATACACAGTGTTTTCAGATTCAGTTCAGTATTTAATGAAAACGCATACAGATTTTGGATACTTTACTAGGCGCAGATTACTGGAAATTGTAATATGCACACTTTTATCAGATTCAGTTCATTATTGAATGCAAAAACCACTAGGCCCAGATTAATGGAAGGTGTAATATACACTGTTTTCAGATTTTGTTCAGTATGAGAATCAAAAACCCAAAGATTGTGGACACTTTATTAGGCCCAGATTAATCGAAGTTTTAGGATACACAGTGTTTTCAGATTCAGTTCAGTATAGGAAGCAAAAATCCATAGATTGTGGCCACTTAACTAGGCCCAGATTAATGGCAATTGTAACATACACACTTTTTCAGATTCAGTTCAGTATGGAATACAAAAACCCACATATTGTGGACACTTTACTAGGCCCAAATTATTAGTATGGGATACAAAAAACCACAGATTGTGGACACTTTACTAGGCCCAGATTAATGGAAGTTGTAATATATATTTTTTTCTGATTCAGTTCAGTATGGGATACAAAAACCCACAGATTATGTACACTTAGCTGGGCCCAGATTAATGGCAATTGTAATAAACATTCTTTTTTCAGATTCAGTTCAGTATGGGATACAAAAACACGAAATTTTCAGTTCGCGAACAGCGAGCGCGAACTTCATAAGCGTTCGCGAGCGGGCGGACCGGGCGAACCGCCATAGACTTCAATTGGCAGGCGAATTTTAAAACCCACAGGGACTCTTTCTGGTCACAATAGTGATGGGAAAGTTGTTTCAAGGGTCTAACACCTGGACTGTGGCATGCTGGAGGGGATCTATGGCAAAACTCCCATGGAAAATTACGTAGTGGACGCAGAGTCGGGTTTTAATCCATAAAGGGCATAAATCAACTAACATTCCTAAATTGTTTGGAATAACGTGCTTTAAAACATCCAGTGTGTGTATACGATCAGGTATGATGTTGTATCGATCAGGTAGTGTAAGGGTTACGCCCGCTTCACAGACATTGACAGACCAAACTCCCCTTTTAATGCACCGCAAACAGTTCATTTGCACAACCCCAAACTCCCCATTTGCACAAGGTTGGATACCAAGCTAGACACGTTCGGTGATGTCATTGAAGGTTTCTTCCTCCACCCAGCCACGTACAACACCAAGGGTCCCCAAAGGTGAATTGAATTGATTTTTCGAACGGGAGATGGTTAAAAAACGCTGGCTCCTCCACTCTGTTTTAATCCACGGTCACTGCGTCTGCGCCGTGCAATTTACTGTCACACCCGATATGAGTGGTATTTTCTGTAGTACTATTCTCATCAGTTTAATCCCTTTAACGTCCCCAATCTGGGGGCCATTTATTGAATAGATTTTTCGAGCGGGAGATGGTTAAAACGCTGGCTCCCTCCACTCTGTTTTAATCCACGGTCACTGCGTCTGCGCCGTGCAATTTACTGTCACACCCGATATGAGTGGTATTTTCTGTAGTACTATTCTCATCAGTTTAATCCCTCTAACGTCCCCGACTCCCCAATCTGGGGGCCATTTATTGAATAGATTTTTCGAACGGGGAGATGGTTATAAAAACGCTGGCTCCCTCCACTCTGTTTTAAACCACGGTGACTGTGTCTGCGCCGTGCAATTTACTGTCACACCCGATATGAGTGGTATTTTCTGTAGTACTATTCTCATCAATTTAATCCCTGTTACATCCCATATCAGGGATTGCCTTTTGTGAAAAAATTCGTCCGGGTACCTTCCACTGTGGTGTCCCAAAGCGACAAATTTTTCGAAGGCCTTAGACTCTACCAGCTGGTATGGTAAAAGCTGAGCGGGCTAAGAGTTCCGTCAAGCCAGCTGTCAGTCGCCGGGCAAGGGGGTAACTTTGTGACATTGGCTTCTTATGCTCAAAGATGTCCTTGACAGACACCTGACTGTGGGCAGATGAGCAGGAACTTCTGAAGGTGAGAGATGGAGTGTCGGGTGGTTGAGAGGGGGCAGGGAGGACAGCAGTGGTTGACGTGGCTGAAGATGCTGGACCAGGAGGAGCATGGTGGCTTTGAGTTTGTGTGCTGCTTGTACTCATGTGTTGATCCCATAGGCGTTTGTGATGTGAGATCATGTGCCTTCGCAAAGCAGTTGTACCAAGGTGGGTGTTGGACTTCCCACGACTCAATTTCTTTTGGCACAGGTTGCAAATGGCATTGCTTTTATCAGAGGCAGACACACAAAAAAATGCCACACTGTTGAGCTTTGCAATGACGGCATTCTGGTGGTGGCAACAGCATGCATTGACTGGCGTGCTGTCTGGCTGACCCCAGGTGCCGATACATGCTGTCTGACTGTACCACTAACTCCTTGGGACGACCTCCCCTGCTTCCAACTCGTCTCCTCATTCTCTCTGTCTCCCCTTCAGAACTTTCCCCTCTTCTTCTCTTCGAGCAGGCACCCACGTGGCATCCGTGGACACATCGTCATCATCAACCGCTTCACTTGTATCTGACACCTCAGCAAAGGAAGCAGCAGCGGGTACAACATCATCATCATCATCATCACACTGTACATCCATGTGTGTAATCCTGCCTGACTGAGACATATCCATGAAATCCACATCATCTGGCAATAATGGTTTGCGCATCACTAATTGCATCCAACTAATGTGTAAATAACTCCTCTGACTGATCAAGTGAAGCGGCTGTGGTGGCTGTGGTGGTAGTGGTGGTGGTGGCGACGGGCGGGTGCGTGGTAACTTGAGAGCAGGTGACCGAAGCTGAGCTGGAGGAGGATGGTGCGTCAAGGTTCTTAGCGGAAGCTGTTGAAGATTGAGTGTCCTGTCTAAGCCAGTCAACTACGTCCTCAGAATTTTTCGGGTTCAGGAGTGCGTCGCCTCTGAACACTGGGCATTATTCCAGGGACAGTGGAAATCACAGCACCCAACGACCACGACGGCCGCTGCGGGTGGCCTGCCTCTGCCTGTCATTTTTTTTTAGATAAGTGGTACTACGCGTGCTAGGTACTGTGCCACCCGGTATGAGTGGTTGGCACTGGCAGTGGGCACACTACAGTCAGTGGAAGAGGGCCTGACACACAATGGCAGCAGGCAAGCAACTGAATTTAGACTACTGTCTAAAAATTAAATGCCTTATTTATCGGCAAGCTACTGTGCCACCCGGTATCAGTGGTTGGCACTGGCAGTGGGCACACTACAGTCAGTGGAAGTGGGCCTGACACACACTGGCAGCAGGCAAGCAACTGAATTTAGACTACTGTCTAAAAATTAAATGCCTTATTTATCGGCAAGCTACTGTGCCACCCGGTATCAGTGGTTGGCACTGGCAGTGGGCACACTACAGTCAGTGGAAGTGGGCCTGACACACACTGGCAGCAGGCAAGCAACTGAATTTAGACTACTGTCTAAAAATTAAATGCCTTATTTATCGGCAAGCTACTGTGTCACCCGGTATCAGTGGTTGGCACTGGCAGTGGGCACACTACAGTCAGTGGAAGTCGGCCTGACACACACTAGCAGCAGGCAAGCAGCTGAAATTACACTAAAGTGTAAAAATTAAATGCCTTTTTATGCAAAGTCCTGTGCCAGCCGGTATGAGTGGTGGGCACTGGCAGTGGGCACACTACAGTCAGTGGAAGTCAGCCTGACACACACTGGCAGGCAACTAACCTTAGATTAAAGTGTAAAAATTAAGTGCCTTTTTTTGATGCAAAGTCCTGTGCCACACGGGATGACAGGGGTGGAGCACTGGCAGTGGGCACACTACAGTCAGTTGAAGTCGGCCTGACACACACTAGCAGCAGGCAAGCAGCTGAAATTACACTAAAGTGTAAAAATTAAATGCCTTTTTTATGCTAAGTCCTGTGCCAGCCGGTATGAGTGGTGGGCACTGGCAGTGGGCACACTACAGTCAGTGGAAGTCAGCCTGACACACACTGGCAGGCAACTAACCTTAGATTAAAGTGTAAAAATTAAGTGCCTTTTTTTGATGCAAAGTCCTGTGCCACACGGGATGACAGGGGTGGGCATTGGCAGTGGGCACACTACAGTCAGTTGAAGTCAGCCTGACACACACTAGCAGCAGGCAAGCAGCTGAAATTACACTAAAGTGTAAAAATTAAATGCCTTTTTATGCAAAGTCCTGTGCCAGCCAGTATGAGTGGTGGGCACTGGCAGTGGGCACACTACAGTCAGTGGAAGTCAGCCTGACACACACTGGCAGGCAACTAACCTTAGATTAAAGTGTAAAAATTAAGTGCCTTTTTTTGATGCAAAGTCCTGTGCCACACGGGATGACAGGGGTGGGCACTGGCAGTGGGCACACTACAGTCAGTGGAAGTCGGCCTGACACACACTAGCAGCAGGCAGAAGCTGAAATTACACTAACGTGTAAAAATTAAATGCCTTTTTAAGCAAAGTCCTGTGCCAGCCGGTATGAGTGGTGGGCACTGGCAGTGGGCACACTACAGTCAGTGGAAGTCAGCCTGACACACACTGGCAGGCAACTAACCTTAGATTAAAGTGTAAAAATTAAATGCCTTTTTTGATGCAAAGTACTGTGCCACACGGGATGACAGGGGTGGGCACTGGCAGTGGGCACACTACAGTCTGTGGGCCTGCAGCTCCTCACACACAGGCAGGCCAGGCAACTGCAATATGTATATAAAGGGGAAAAAAAGCACACTAATGTTGCAGCCCTAAAAAGGGCTTTTTGGGGTGCTGTCAGGACGCTGTCCTTACAGCAGAGATCAAATGAGTCTTTCAGGACTGGAGTGCACACTGAATACACTAGCCTAGCTATCAATTTCCCTATTAAATCAGCAGCAACTACACTCTCCCTCCTCTCACTAAGACTGCAAATTCGAATGAATCTAAAATGGATGCTGTGTAGGAGGTGGGAGGGTCTGGGAGGGAGGGTATGCTGCTGATTGGCTGGAATGTGTCTGCTGACTGTGAGGTACAGGGTCAAAGTTTGCTCAATGATGATGTATAGGGGCGGACCGAACATCGCATGTGTTCGCCCGTTGAGGCGAACGCGAACAAGCTATGTTCGCCGGGAACTGTTCGCCGGCGGATAGTTCGGGCCATCTCTATTTGTAATGTACACACATTTATCAGATTCAGTTCATTATTGAATGCAAAAACCCACAGACTGTGCAAACTTTACTAGGCCCAGATTAATGGAAGGTGTAATATACACTGTTTTCAGATTTTGTTCAGTATGAGAATCAAAAACCCAAAGATTGTGGACACTTTACGAGGCCCAGATTAATCTAAGTTTTAGGATACACAGTGTTTTAGATTCAGTTCAGTATAGGAAGCAAAAATCCATAGATTGTGGCCACTTAACTAGGCCCAGATTAATGGCAATTGTAACTTAAACACTTTTTTCAGATTCAGTTCAGTATGGAATACAAAACCCACATATGGTGGACACTTTACTAGGACCAGATTATTAGTATGGGATACAAAAAACACAGATTGTGGACACTTTACTAGGCCCAGATTAATGGAAGTTGTAATATACACAGTTTTTCTGATTCAGTTCAGTATGGGATACAAAACCCACAGATTGTGGACACTTTACTAGGCGCAGATTAATGGAAACTTTAAGATACACAGTGTTTTCAGATTCAATTCAGTATGGGATACAAAAATCCACAGATTGTGGACAATTAGCTAGGCCCAGATTACTGGCAATTGTAATATACACACTTTTTTCAGATTTAGTTAAGTATGGAATTCAAAAACCCATAGATTGTGGACACTTTACTAGGCCCAGATTAATTGAAGTTGTAATATACACAGTGTTTTCAGATTCATTTCAGTATTTGATACAAAAAGCCACAGATTTTAGACACTTTACTAGGCCCAGATTAATGGAAATTGTAATATACACGCTTTTTTCAGATTCAGTTAAGTATGGAATTCAAAAACACATAGATTGTGGACAATTTACTAGGCCCAGATTAATGGCAATTGTAATATACATACTTTTTTCAGATTCAGTTCAGAATGTGATACAAACACCCACAGATTGTGAACACTTTACTAGGCCCAGATTAATTGTAATTCTATTGTACACACTTTTATCAGATTCAGTTCATTATTGAATACAAAAACCCACAGACTGTGGACACTTTACAAGGCCCAGATTAATGGAAGGTGTAATATACACTGTTTTCAGTTTTTGATCAGTTTGGGAATCAAAAACCCAAAGATTGCGGACACTTTACTGAAGCCCTGATTAATCAAATTTTTCAAGATACACAGTGTTTTCAGATTCAGTTCAGTTTTGGATACAAAAATGCCACAAATTGTGGACACTTTACTAGACCCAGATTAATGGAAGTTGTAATATACACAGTGTTTTCAGATTCAGTTCAGTTTGGGATACAAAAACCCACAGATTATGGACACTTTACTAGGCGCAGATTAATTGAAGTTGTATTATACACAGTTTTTCAGATTAAGTTCAGTTTGGGATACAAAAATGCCACAGATTATGGACACTTTACTAGACCACGATTAACGGAAGTTGTGCGATACACACTTTTTGATATTCAGTTCAGTGTGGAATACAAAAACCCACATATTATGGACACTTTACTAGGCGCAGATTAATTGAAGTTGTAATATACACAGTGTTTTCAGATTATGTTCAGTTTGGGATACAAAAATGCCACAGATTATGGACACTTTACTAGACCAAGATTAACGGAGTTGTACGATACACACTTTTTGACATTCAGTTCAGTGTGGAATACAAAAACCCACAGATTGTGGATACTTTCCTTGGCCCAGATTAATGGAAGTTGTAATATACACAGTGTTTTCAGATTCATTTCAGTATTGGATACAAAAAGCTACAGATTTTGGACCCTTTGCTAGGCCCAGATTACTGGCAATTGTAACATACAAACTATTTTCAGATTCAGTTCAGTATGGGATACAAAAAAACACAGATTGTGGAAACTTTACTAGGCCCAGATTAATGGAAGTTGTAATATACACAGTGTTTTTATATTCAGTTCAGTATTTAATAAAAAAAGCCACAGATTTTGGACACTTTACTAGGCGCACATTACTGGAAATTGTAATATGCACACTTCTATCAGATTTAGTTCATTATTGAATGCAAAAACCCACAGACTGTGCACTCTTTACTAGGCCCAGATTAATGGAAGGTGTAATATATACCGTTTTCAGTTTTTGTTCAGTATGAGAATCAAAAACCCAAGATTGTGGACACTTTACGAGGCCCAGATTAATCGAAGTTTTAGGATACACAGTCTTTTAGATTCAGTTCAGTATAGGAAGCAAAAATCCATAGATTGTGGCCACTTAACTAGGCCCAGATTAATGGCAATTGTAACATACACACTTTTTCAGATTCAGTTCAGTATGGAATACAAAAACCCACATATTGTGGACACTTTACTAGGCCCAGATTATTAGTATGGGATACAAAAAACACAGATTGTGGACACTTTACTAGGCCCAGATTAATGGCAATTGTTATAAACATACTTTTTCTGATTCAGTTCAGTATGGGATACAAAAACCCACAGATTGTGGACACTTTACTAGGCGCAGATTAATGGAAACTTTAAGGTACACAGTGTTTTCAGATTCAGTTCAGTATGGGATACAAAAATCCACAGATTGTGGACAATTAGCTAGGCCCAGATTACTGGCAATTGTAATATACACACTTTTTCCAGATTTAGTTAAGTATGGAATTCAAAAACCCATAGATTGTGGACACTTTACTAGGCCCAGATTAATTGAAGTTGTAATATACACAGGGTTTTCAGATTCATTTCAGTATTTGATACAAAACGCCACAGATTTTAGACACTTTACTAGGCCCAGATTAATGGAAATTGTAATATACACGCTTTTTCAGATTCAGTTAAGTATGGAATTCAAAAACACATAGATTGTGGACAATTTACTAGGCCCAGATTAATGGCAATTGTAATATACATACTTTTTTCAGATTCAGTTCAGAATGTGATACAAACACCCACAGATTGTGAACACTTTACTATGTCCAGATTAATTGTAATTGTAATGTACACACTTTTATCATATTAATTTCATTATTGAATACAAAAACCCACATACTGTGGACACTTTACAAGGCCCAGATTAATGGAAGGTGTAGCATTCACTGTTTTCAGTTTTTGATCAGTATGGGAATCAAAAACCCAAAGATTGAGGACACATTACGAAGTCCTGATTATTCAAATTTTTCAATATACACAGTGTTTTCAGATTCAGTTCAGTTTTGGATACAAAAATGCCACAAATTGTGGACACTTTACTAGACCCAGATTAATGGAAGTTGTAATATACACAGTGTTTTCAGATTCAGTTCAGTTTGGGATACAAAAACCCACAGATTATGGACAGTTTACTAGGCCCAGATTAATTGAAGTTATAACATACACAGTGTTTTCAGATTACGTTCAGTATTTGATACAAAAAGCCACAGATTTTCGACAATTTACTAGGCGCAGATTTCTGGAAATTGTAATATGCACACTTTTATCAGATTCAGTTCATTATTGAATGCAAAATCCCACCTACTGTGGACACTTTACTAGGCCCAGATTAATGGAAGGTGTAATATACACTGTTTTCAGTTTTTGTTCAGTATGAGAATCAAAAACCCACAGATTGTGGACACTTTACTAGACCCAGATTAATGGAAGTTGTAATATACACAGTGTTTTCAGATTCAGATCAGTTTGGGATACAAAAACCACAGATTATGGACACTTTACTAGACCAAGATTAACGGAATTTGTAAAATACAAAATTTTTGGACATTCAGCTCAGTGTGGAATACACAAACCCACAGATTGTGGACACTTTCCTTGGCCCAGATTACTGGCAATTGTAATATACACACTTTTTTCAGATTCAGTTCAGAATGTGATACAAACACCCACAGATTGTGAACACTTTACTAGGCCCAGATTAATTGTAATTGTAATGTACACACTTTTATCATATTAAGTTCATTATTGAATACAAAAACCCACATACTGTGGACACTTTACAAGGCCCAGATTAATGGAAGGTGTAGCATTCACTGTTTTCAGTTTTTGATCAGTATGGGAATCAAAAACCCAAAGATTGAGGACACATTACGAAGTCCTGATTATTCAAATTTTTCAATATACACAGTGTTTTCAGATTCAGTTCAGTTTTGGATACAAAAATGCCACAAATTGTGGACACTAATAGACCCAGATTAATGGAAGTTGTAATATACACAGTGTTTTCAGATTCAGATCAGTTTGGGATACAAAAACCCACAGATTATGGACACTTTACTAGACCAAGATTAACGGAATTTGTATAATACAAAATTTTTGGACATTCAGTTCAGTGTGGAATACACAAACCCTCAGATTGTGGACACTTTCCTTGGCCCAGATTACTGGCAATTGTAATAAAAAACACTTTTTTTCAGATTCAGTTCAGTATGTTATACAAAAACCCACAGATTGTGGAAACTTTACTAGGCCCAGATTAATGGAAGTTGTAATATACACAGTGTTTTCAGATTCAGTTCAGTTTGGGATACAAAAACCCACAGATTGTGGACACTTTCCTTGGCCCAGATTAATTGAAGTTGTAATATACACACTATTTTCAGATTCAGTTCAGTATGGGATACAAAAAAACACAGATTGTGGAAACTTTACTAGGCCCAGATTAATGGAAGTTGTAATATACACAGTGTTTTTATATTCAGTTCAGTATTTAATAAAAAAAGCCACAGATTTTGGACACTTTACTAGGCGCACATTACTGGAAATTGTAATATGCACACTTCTATCAGATTTAGTTCATTATTGAATGCAAAAACCCACAGACTGTGCACTCTTTACTAGGCCCAGATTAATGGAAGGTGTAATATATACCGTTTTCAGTTTTTGTTCAGTATGAGAATCAAAAACCCAAAGATTGTGGACACTTTACGAGGCCCAGATTAATCGAAGTTTTAGGATACACAGTCTTTTAGATTCAGTTCAGTATAGGAAGCAAAAATCCATAGATTGTGGCCACTTAACTAGGCCCAGATTAATGGCAATTGTAACATACACACTTTTTTCAGATTCAGTTCAGTATGGAATACAAAAACCCAAATATTGTGGACACTTTACTAGGCCCAGATTATTAGTATGGGATACAAAAACACAGATTGTGGACACTATACTAGGCCCAGATTAATGGCAATTGTTATAAACATACTTTTTCTGATTCAGTTCAGTATGGGATACAAAACCCACAGATTGTGGACACTTTACTAGGCGCAGATTAATGGAAACTTTAAGATACACAGTGTTTTCAGATTCAGTTCAGTATGGGATACAACAATCCACAGATTGTGGACAATTAGCTAGGCCCAGATTACTGGCAATTGTAATATACACACTTTTTCAGATTTAGTTAAGTATGGAATTCAAAAACCCATAGATTGTGGACACTTTACTAGGCCCAGATTAATTGAAGTTGTAATATACATAGTGTTTTCAGATTCATTTCAGTATTTGATACAAACGCATACAGATTTTAGACACTTTACTAGGCCCAGATTAATGGAAATTGTAATATACACGCTTTTTTCAGATTCAGTTAAGTATGGAATTCAAAAACACATAGATTGTGGACAATTTACTAGGCCCAGATTAATGGCAATTGTAATATACATACTTTTTTCAGATTCAGTTCAGAATGTGATACAAACACCCACAGATTGTGAACACTTTACTAGGCCCAGATTAATTGTAATTGTAATGTACACACTTTTATCATATTAATTTCATTATTGAATACAAAAACCCACATACTGTGGACACTTTACAAGGCCCAGATTAATGGAAGGTGTAGCATTCACTGTTTTCAGTTTTTGATCAGTATGGGAATCAAAACCCAAAGATTGAGGACACATTACGAAGTCCTGATTATTCAAATTTTTCAATATACACAGTGTTTTCAGATTCAGTTCAGTTTTGGATTTCAGATTCAGTTCAGTTTTGGATACAAAAATGCCACAAATTGTGGACACTTTACTAGACCCAGATTAATGGAAGTTGTAATATTCACAGTGTTTTCAGATTCAGTTCAGTTTGGGATACAAAAACCCACAGATTATGGACAGTTTACTAGGCCCAGATTAATTGAAGTTATAACATACACAGTGTTTTCAGATTACGTTCAGTATTTGATACAAAAAGCCACAGATTTTTCGACAATTTACTAGGCGCAGATTTCTGGAAATTGTAATATGCACACTTTTATCAGATTCAGTTCATTATTGAATGTAAAATCCCACCTACTGTGGACACTTTACTAGGCCCAGATTAATGGAAGGTGTAATATACACTGTTTTCAGTTTTTGTTCAGTATGAGAATCAAAACCCACAGATTGTGGACACTTTACTAGACCCAGATTAATGGAAGTTGTAATATACACAGTGTTTTCAGATTCAGATCAGTTTGGGATACAAAAACCACAGATTATGGACACTTTACTAGACCAAGATTAACGGAATTTGTAAAATACAAAATTTTTGGACATTCAGTTCAGTGTGAAATACACAAACCCACAGATTGTGGACACTTTCATTGGCCCAGATTACTGGCAATTGTAATATACACACTTTTTTTCAGATTCAGTTCAGAATGTGATACAAACACCCACAGATTGTGAACACTTTACTAGGCCCAGATTAATTGTAATTGTAATGTACACACTTTTATCATATTAATTTCATTATTGAATACAAAAACCCACATATTGTGGACACTTTACAAGGCCCAGATTAATGGAAGGTGTAGCATTCACTGTTTTCAGTTTTTGATCAGTATGGGAATCAAAAACCCAAAGATTGAGGACACATTACGAAGTCCTGATTATTCAAATTTTCAATATACACAGTGTTTTCAGATTCAGTTCAGTTTTGGATACAAAAATGCCACAAATTGTGGACACTTTAATAGACCCAGATTAATGGAAGTTGTAATATACACAGTGTTTTCAGATTCAGATCAGTTTGGGATACAAAAACCCACAGATTATGGACACTTTACTAGACC